>OZ010793.1:456612724-456820224 GCA_963932465.1 Maratus speciosus
CCTTTACCCTAAATGTTTCAACTTCTAGATTTGTCGCAAGAATGCTAAGTATTCAAAATTGCATAGAGTTTATCCAGAAGGGATTACAGAAGTATAAGAGGCATCTGAAAAGCATTCTGTTTTACAGGTTTTATTTATTTTTCATTGAAATTCCATGCCCTTTTTTTTTTATTTTTCCTGAAAATATACTATAATATTTAATAAAAGGAAGTATTTGCCTATCTGCGTGATTGAGAAACCCTGGAAATAGAGCTAAAATGAAATTCAGCACAAGGGTACTTCAGAACATCTATATAAATATGCTGAAGCCAAATTTTTTATTTTATAATCAAAATTTAATTTTATGACTTGACACAAAAGAACAGAAACTTCACATGATGATGGATCTCTGAGTAAAAACTCATAAAATATGGATTTTTTTTTTTTTTTTTTTTTTTTTTTTTTTTTTTTAACATGACTGTTTTACTTTCATCCAAGTATATTAAATACATATCACAGAACCTAGCTAGGTCTTTGAGAAAAAACTATGTAGGATGGTGAATTTTATAACATAAGTTGTAGATATTGCAGATTTTAAAAATAGTTTTAAAATGACAAATGTATAGGTCAAAAGCAACAATTGTGGATAATTAAGTATAAATGTAAATTAAAGTACCACAATTAAGTGTAAATGGAATTTATAAAGCATATTCCTCTAAAAATTTAAAACTTATTCTCACAAAAAAATTTTTGACATTTTTTAAGTCTTGTGTTTACAACACATATTCTTTCTATTTTTGCATAATGCAACAATTTTTACTTATTACCTTGAAGTGATCTGCATAAATAAGTACTTCAAGCTGGTCTACAAAAAATTATGATTCATTAAATATTTAACACAATCATATTATAAAAAGTAGAGCTTTAATTATTTATTTAATTTCTTTACTACATTTTGGAGTACAGTATGAGATCCCAAATTCGGAATGCTCGGGACCATTGCTTTTACAGATTTTAGGTCTTCATTTAAGAAACATCTACAAATAAATAGCAATAATATAATGGAATTTTGGTCTGTTTAGTATAACACTTATAATTTGTGCTTTTAAAAGTTGTAAAAAAAAAAATGTTTTAGGGGGAAAAAAAGAAGGTAGCTAAACCTGTGCTTTTTTTAAAAACAACAAATACTTGAATTAAAAAATTGGCAAAGAAAAAGAAATATCGAAAGTGTGCTTACCTAACATTAGAAAAAAAATCTCAACTACAACAGAACATAAATTTATAGCTACCAAAAAAAAAAAAAAAAAAAAAAAAAAAAAGAAGAGACATCAGTTAGTGTTTTACAGCTATTTGTAAGGGACACGGACCTCTCTCCTAATATTGTTCCACATTTTTTTTTTCTTATATAGTGGTTGGTTTCCACTTGCATGCTTTTTAAAGTGGGTCATATCCCCTGTAAAATAATGGTATGGCTGATAATATTTGTCACTCTTTAAATGTGTCCGATAATTTTAGTTGTTTTATTTGCTTTGGCTTTTCTTTCCACAATACCTCTTTTTTTATAGAGCTGCATAACTTGTTCTTGGGTTATAAATTTTTTTCATTTTAACCTCTTAATCAAATCATCCATCAAACTGTTGCATTTACAGTAGCCTCCCTCTTAACCGGAACTCTGCTTTGACCGGCCGACTTATTTTTCCAACATTAGGCAAAATTCATGGATGACGGCTGTGGGAACTCAGCTTCTGCTTTCGAGTTGTGTGCAATCCCGAGGGGAAGGAGGCGAAATTCAGAAAGGAGAACATCGGTCGGTTCTAAATGGATACGTATTGACTTTCACCAGTATTGAATTCAGGGTGTGACCCGGGAAGGACATTCCTGTATGTCTCCCGGAACTATATATGTTTGATCTATCCGCAAACTGTTATGTACAAACATTTAAAAAGCTTGAGGGATCCAAACAGATCACTGTAGAAGATGTATAAGAGTTGTTTGAGTCTGATAAAGATCTCAAGCATGAAACATTATTTGACCAGGATATAATTAGGTCTGTAACTGATGTTGTTCAATACGAAGACAATCCTGACGATGATCCAGTTGAAGTTGCTACTGCTAAAATTGCATATACAGAAGGAGTAAAAAGCATTAGAGTTTGCGCTACGCTATGTTGAGCAGTGGCTAACAGCTTCCTGGGTTAAACTTATGATATTAAAAAGATGGAGAGATTATGCTGCAAAATGTCCGCCATCTTGCCTTCAACAGAAGAAGGTCACTGATTTCTTTATGGTTGATTAACTTATACATAATGTAGAACAGTTTCAACTTCTTATAAAGGTGTGTGATACGATTTTCAACAATTTAATTTGTTTTAAATATTTTTCATTAATTGTTATCAGTGATAATTTTTCTTTCAATTCAGTTAATTATAACTAGTATTCATTTCACAAAATATAGAAAATATGTAGTTTTTTAAAACTACACAAATTGAAACACTAAATGTATGGGTTTAATTAAATTACACAGATACTTATTTAAATTTTTTTTTTTTACTTCTCCTCTTTAACCAGTTTTTTTCTTAACCGGCTAACTCTCGGTCCCGTTTAGGCCGGTTAAGCGGGAGGCTACTGTATCTAGATATGTTTGTAGCTCTTGGCTTGTCTACGTCGTCATTTTTGGTATCATCATCATCATGTGTATCCTATACAGTTTGTCATTATAGGTACATCTTTATCTACATTGGAGCAATCTTTGATTGCTTTCTTATCCAAACTTTCTTTGCCATGTACCTCATAGATTTTGCATAATTCTGCAGTTCTTGGAGAAGGATCTTTTTACCAGTAATTGAAAATTAATGAAATTCACAGTTACTTTGTTTGGAGTCTAAAAAGTTGAATGACGACCCTAACTTATGACATCCGTTTGCAAGAATTTTATCAGGAATGCTTTGTCAAGCACTAGCTACCTGCCACAATGAGTCTTTTGAGTCATTGCATGTCAGTTCAGGCAGGTATGTAACCCACCATCACAGATTTTGATGAAACTGGGTGTGTTTATTCTTACTATTCAGATAGATATGATCAACAGTATTTTTTTTTTTTACTCCTTCATAAAATAGTTTCTGAGAAAAAAATTATCAAAATTTTGAAAAACTGCCGTCAGTTGGCATTCTTGACTGCTCGATTTTCAAATGTAGCATGTCATAAATATAGTCATATTTAAATATCTGATCTACAAATGATCTTCAAATAATTTATGCATGATAAATAGGGTACGCAGCTTATGAAAAAAAACAAAAAAAAAAACTGTTACACTTATAACATTTTAAGTTTGTCTAAAATATTTTTTAAACTTTGAATTCGTGAATTTTTATGAAAAATAATGTATTAACAAAAAAAGCATTATCATCCGAAGGCAGTGTTTTTATTAAAATTATTTTTATGGGGGATATACTTAAAGGTGTCCTTTACTTCATTATGAAATAGAAATAGTAGGATTTTGGGTGTTTTTAGTAGTATTTCTTATTTAAAAATATTTTGAGGGGCATTCCAAATCAAATCAAGCAGAGTCATTGCATGTCAGTTCCTCTAAGCCATTTAATCCACTATCACAGATTTCAATGAAATTGAGTATGTTTTTAGCTGATTTTAAGACATAATAACCATTAATTATCTTGATTCTGAATAAAATATTTTTAAAGATAAAAACAAATCAAAAATTTGGAAAATTGTCTTAAAATTTTTCAATGACTGTTCTATATTCAAAGAGTGCATTAAAAAAAGTCATTTCAATATGAAATCACTAAATAAGTTTCAATTAATTTATACATGACAAATAATGTATGCAGATTATTATTATATTATTATTTTTTTGTGTTATGTTTAAAATACCAAGTATGTCTATAGCCTTGTTAATTTTTAAAATCAAGAGTTTTGTGAAAAATGTGTTATTCAAAAATTTATTATTAACTGAAGGCAGGGTGCTATTACTTCATTTTAATTCTACGTAAAAATATCTTTTAAATGGTATAAAATAAAAATAGTGGAAATTTGAGTGATTTTTAACAAAATTTTAATAAAATAAAATTTTTAATCATAAATATTGAAGCTTTTCATGCTGAGATATATTATAATGATTAAGATATTGTTTAATACTACTCTTGCTTAAATATACTATATACAATAATAAAATAACAAATATTATTTACAACAATAAAAATTAAATTAAATAATATTCAAAAGGCTTACTCTTTGTTACAGCAAAAAAAAATAATAAATGTATGGATGTTCACTTTCTAAACATGTCAAATCAAATTGTTTACCGGCAGAAAGTATTTTCTTTCTTTTAACTAGTACATTCTTCCTTTTTTTGTAGTTGTAGGAATGGCTGACACAAGAAATCACTTGAGATAAAGATATATGCACTGCATTTTCTTTCTTTTCTCGGGGTCAGTAAAATATTCTTGTAGGATCTTACGGATGCACAAATTTTACTTATTTTTACTCTTCTTTATCTTTTGAATTTACCATCCTCCTCAATAAAGTGGTTGTCATACGAACATGTGACATAAGATATAAGAATTAGTTCTCCTTTCATAAGTATCAGTAAAATACGAATGTTAACCCTGAAAATTTAATAACACCACGACTTAGAGACAATGTCTGTTTCTCTGTAGTTCAATTGATTCTATTGTTCTTATTTTCACCTCTCACAACAGGCTAACTTTTATGACACATACAGTGCATCTCATAAGTATGGACAAGCGATTATTTGAAATAGCAGCTCAAAATATGAAGCCATAATCACGAAAAAAATAATAAGCATATAGAATCATAATAAATGTTTGTTACAAAAATGAAATACAGTATAGGCTTTACAAAATTTTTGTAAAAAAATTAAATTCATAATAAGCTGTCCCAAAAATATATGGACAATGAAGAGAATTGCTTTTATTTCCACCGTATCAAAAAAAATTGCATTTTCTGCATTCTGTACATGTGAAGTACCCACTTCAAAATATAAAATCACTGCTCATTCTTCAGTTATCGAATAGTGGGAAAATGCCTCGCAATGTTCATTTCTCTGCTACTGATATAGCTAAAATTTGGCGTTTAAAGACTCAAATGTTAAAATTTCTGATATTGCTAAACAAATAAAGAGTAACAGATCCTGAATTTATGAAATTTTATCGAAAAGTGACAATGTGATTGCAAAACAATGTTCAGGTCGACCAAAAAAAGCAACTCTACGACAAGACAGAGAGATTTTTCGAGCAGTTTCAACCCAAAAGAAGTTTGTTCGTGAAATTTTGAGGACTTTAGAATTTTCTATTATGAGATCTACTGTTCAATGTTGCATACAGGCAAGCAAAATTCATAAATATCGCAGAATGTGCACGGAATCTACGCTGCAAGTGCACCATAGAAATGCACGCATTCTTTGAACCAAAAAACACAAGCCTTAGGAAGATGAATTGTTAAATGTTTCTTCAGTGACAAAAACAAAACCAATCTGGATGGCCCTGATGTCTGGGCATACCATCGGCATGATCTGCGATGAGAATCTCGGGAGTTTATTAGTCGACAACAAGGAGGGGATTCTCTCATGGTGTGGGTTGCGATTTGTTTCAATGGCACAACGGATATTGCATCTCTTAATGATCAGCAGTTCTCTGAGGATTATTAAAATGTCCTTAAAAGCAATCTACTTCCATTTGAAAACATTTTTGGATAGGATAACTGAAAATTCCAAGAGGACAATCCGTTGATTCACATCTGTCATTCAACAACAGCTTGGTTTACACAGAATCAAGTGACTGTTATAGATAGGCCAGCTATCAGCCCAGACCTAAATCCAACTAAAAACCTTTGGGGAGTACTTGCACGAGATGTATATGCTCATGGTCGTCAATTTTCTACTACCAGACCTGCCAATTGCTACGAAAAAGTCGTAGTTGCTACGATTTGCACCTATAAACTACGATGCTACGAAAATCGGTCTTAAACTACGATTTTTTGCAAAAAACACAAACGCATTTTTTGTTTCTAGTTGCGATTATTATCCAGCGCAGCATATTTTTCAGGAGTGATTCTGTTCTGAAATTTCCAAAATTTCACAGTATTCATTTCCGAAAGTTTTTTTTTTAAATTGGCCATTAGTCTGAAAATTCGGACATTAAAAAATGCTCATGGGAAAAAAAAAATCTGGTCAGCAAAACAAACTTTTTAATCGTGTTTCTGTAAGTATTTATACAGGAATTCCCTTCCTTAAAAACAAGGGTGTCATTTTAAGAATTTCTGGGGAGGGTGTTCTTTGAGGGGCAAGGTTTAAAATAGTGTGCAAACTATCGCGAATTTCGACAAACAGCCGTGTTAAAAAAAAATCAATTTCGTGAATTGATCGCCGAAGAAATTAAATTTCGTCGAAGGATCGTGGTAAAAACGTGAATTTTGTCAAAATATCGCAGAAAGAAAACGCGAATTTCGTAAAAAGATCAGTAAGAAAATGCAAATTTTACTGAAAGATCAGTAAGAAAATGCAAATTTCACCGAAAGTTTGCAGAAAGAAAACACTAATTTCGTCAAAGAATCATGGTAAAAAACGCAAAATTCATCAAAGAATCTCGGTAAAAAATGCGAATTTCGTCAAAAGTTTATGGTAAAAAGTGCAGATTTCAACAAAGAATAGTGATAGAAAAATGCGAATTACGATTGTAGAAAAAAAAAAATTGCGAATATCCTGAAATGATCACGAGAAAAAAATCACGGATTTCGTCAAAATTTACTGCACTGGGCTAAAAAATTAGAACCAGGCTCCTTTTACAAATGCAAAAAAAAAAAAAAAAAAAACATGCTGTGAAACGAAAAGAAACTCTAAAAATCGTATAAAAATTTTCAGAGGAAAAAATTTACTATATTGAGTTGAAAGACTGAAACCTTATTTCTTTTACGAATGTCAAAAGATAGCTACGAAACACGAAAAACCAACCTCCAGATTAATTTTAATTTTGTGTGCTACGATATCTCAGTTTCAAAGGTTGGCAGGTCTGTACTACTCAGGAATTAAAGCGAAACGTAGAGCAGAATTGGTTCTCTTTACAGCCACACATTCTCCAAACACTAGTTTGAAGCTTACTTGATACGGTTTTCAAGATAATTCAAAGGAACGGATCCAAAATTTGAATTTAAATGCAAAAAACTCGAAAAGCCCATATGTTTTTGAGACAGCCTATTTTGATTTTTATTTTTTTGTACAAAAATTCTGTCAAACCTATACTGAATTTCTTTGTTGTCATAAACTTGTATTATAATTCCATATGCTTATTAATTTTTTAGTGATTATGGCTTCATTTATCGCCTGTCCATATACTTTTGAGACGCACTGTAGTCCCAGTCCTTTTACCAACACTACACCTCTCAACAGCCAACTTAAAATCGCTCATATTGCAAATTACTTTCAGTAGTTCAAATGATAAATAAGCTACATTTAAAAATCTTAACAACTTATTATCTTAAGACTATAATAATAACTGAACAACATAATGCGTTTAAAAATCAGCTTTTAACTCAAAATACATCAAATGATTGCTTTAAATGTGGTTGTTCATCAAGTCAGTCAAAAGAAATAAAAAAAAAAAAATTCAGTGAACTTAATGTGCTGACTGCAATGACATTTCTAACAAAGACTTACTGAGATGTTGTTGATATAGGGATACCTTTGTGAAATTTTCGCCTGTACTTCAATAAAATATAAACATGTATGCCTTTTTCATGCTTTCAAAATTAAGTAAAACTATTGTTGTCATTACAGCAGCAGGTGTTAAATTTTCCCTACACAGTGTTAGATAAGTTCTTAATTTTTAGATCTTATTGACATAATATCATAAAGTTTAGCATATGTATTCTCTATAAGTGTATAAACGATTAAATATAAATAAATAATTTTTAAATAATTTGTTTAGGAATGGGTTATATGTATGTGTGTGTGTATATATATATATATGTATATGTATGTATATATATATATATATATATATATATATATATATATATATATATATATATATATATATATGTATATATTAGAAATCCATCTATCAGCGGTATTGTTATGAAATAAATTAAATCAAATTAAAGATCATTAGAAACTGAATAAAATGACAAAACTAAATTTTATTTAGTTTTAAATAGTTTTTTTAGATATAGTTATTTGAAGAATATGAATATAGTAATGGATTGTGCGATTTATTATTATTATTTTTTTTTTTTCCAAATTTTTAAAGCACAATATCTCAAAACTTTGTTAAAAGTGAAATTAGGTATTTTTTTAATCCCAGCAGCTCAAAATAATGCAAATATAAGTTTAAAGATTAGGAGTGTCATTTTGAAAATTTCTATTGGGTGGTGAGGCAAAAGGGATTTTTTTCTCTCTCTCTCTCTCTCTCTTTTTTTTTTTTTTTTTTTTTTTTTTTAAGGGATAATTGCTCTATACGTACTGATTGATATATATACGGATTGTCCTTGCTGAATAGAACTATAATAAATTAGAACTTTGTGAGCATCAACACTTTTCGAAATATGAAAAATTCTCACAGAAACTAGAAAACACCCATGTGCTTACTATAAAACAATATTGTTTATTTTTTTCCATAAGAAATGAACATAAAAGATAATTTGAAAAATAAAATATAAATAAAAAATATTTCCGAGGATCATACTTTGAATAAATTTTAAATATGAAAATATTGATAATTTTAAATATGATTTAAATACTACTAAAACCAACCAAAATCCCACTATTTTTATTTCAGATCCAGTTGTAATATAGTGTTATGTACAATTTAAAATTGAAAAAATAGTCATAGAAACACCACCTTTGATTGATAAAGATTTTTTAATAATTTCATTATTTTTGTAAATTTTTTTTATTTCAAAGATTATACAATTTTTTAGACATGTTTAAAATTTTTTTAACATTACGGCAATATTTTTTTCCTAATTTACATACTTTATTTACCTTGCCTAAATTATTTAAAGATGATTTGTTTATTAGATATTGAAATATTATTTTATAAATAAAATGAACCCTTTGAAAATTGAACAATCAAGAATGCCAACTCATGGCAATTTTCCAAAATTTTGATAATTTTTTTCACAGAAACTATTTCAGAAAGGAGCAAAAAAAAAAAAAAAAAAAAAAAGTGATCATATATTAATAGTAAGAACAAACACACACAGAGTTTCATTAAAATCTGTGATGGTGTGTTACATATTGATATTTTACTGCTGATTTGATGTGGAATGCCCCTTTCATATTTGAATGCTTTTGTATCACTACTACACCAATACTGATGTTACATGTATTTAGCATCACTGTCAACTCCTGCTTGTAGCTTCATGTCCATTGAGCTGGATAAGTGATGTGCAATTGGGTAGAAAATAATGCACAGCATTATTTTTTGTCACAACTCCTGAAACAGTGTGAACTGTGTAGTTGTTGATCAAAAGAAGGATTTTGCAGTATTTAACAAGGTCTGGAAGACCTTGTTTCCAGCAATGGTCACAGCCATCCAGAACTAAATGATTTTCAAACCATTGTTTGAATATTTCTGCTATCATCCATACTCATTCATTCATTTGGTAAGGAACTGACAAAATCTAAACTCCCTTTAAAGCTCTTGGATTTTTACTTTTGCCGATCACTAACAATTTGCATTTATGGGTTTAACAGTTTTTCCTTGGAATCTTTAAAGCCAGAAGTTGAAGTTTTCTCAAGCCTCACATAAGTTTTTCTGTGGGATAATGGTATCCTCAAATTTGTTGCTGAAAGCCCGGCAGCTTCAAAATCCATTGACCCCCCTCTCACCAAAAACCTGGACTAAACGTAATCCATGATGCTTCTTAAACTCGCTATACCGTCCTGATGAATAATCACAGGTGACAGAAATGTTTACTTTGGCCTGGGCATTTTAATTTGTGCCATAATAACCGTATGTTGTAATGGAAAATTTTCTGATTGTTATTGCTGAATAGAACTATAATAAATTAGAACTCTGTGAGCATCAACACTTTTCGAAATATGCAAAATTTTTCAATGCACCGTCATTTCTGTAACATCACTCTTTGATTGCCTCTTCAAATCTTAAATGGTTATTTCGATGCTATGTTGTTTATGTACAGTTTTTACCTAAGTGCTGCTAATTTCTTTAATAACTGCACTTTATCAGCAATGGTGAGCAAGAAATGGTTTCTTTTAAGTGAAGGCGATTTTAACATCGCTATCACAAAACAAATTTACGAATCAGATGCAAAACAAACCACATTGGTTTGCAAGAATAATAAAAATGGCAAGAACATAAGCACAAGTGAAGAATGAACCAGCTAGTGAACGATAAAAAATAATGCCTAACTTTTCAAAGTTCTCAAGGTTAAAGGTTATGCTGAACGATTTCAGGTGCGTGTGCACCTCATACTTTTCATAAGGAGCTCTGCAAGTTATCATGTAGGTAATGACATCTTTTACTGCCAGCAGAAATATTTTTTGATGCCCTTTCTAGATTTTTTTTTTTTTTTTTTTGTAAGAAAAAGTTTTGGATTTCAGGTTCTGTACCATATTATTAATTAATGTAATTTACAAAATAGTGAACAACTTCTTATAAGTAACTATTATATTTTTAAATTCATCTAGAACATCTGAAATAATATGTATTTATTTTAATAATTATATAATTATGTAAGAAAATCACTTATCATTAAACTGAAGCTATATATGCTAAATGTGAAAACAGTACATTTAAAGGCTTATAAATACCTTTTAATAAACAGATCAACATGTTTCATACGCACCATTGGTGACATTATCAAGATCAATACTGGTAAATAAACTATTTTTTCAAAGATTTGAAAAATGAAGTTGATAAACAAAACCGCACGTTTACAGGTATAATGAAAGAAGGTGCTTTGATAAAAACGGTCATCTGTAAAGCTGAATTATTTTATCCTATCATTTTTAAAAAATTTATAAAGCATCTCATGCCAAATTCTAGTTAACTCAAAGAAGGCTGAATCATTAAAGAACATATGGCAGATATCAAATACAACAAGAGAACTACAGGTCTAGCCAGACTGCATAACATTAACAAAGAGCCATTGCAGATTAATTTAAAAAAAAAATAGTAATTTATCCATCAAGATTTTATTTTCCATCCATTATCTGGGAATCAATCATATTATAACTTTAGTTTAATAACTATTTATGACAAGAAGTATTAAGCATAAATTATTTACATTTTTATACAAACATGAAATATCATTTAAATATTGTTAAAACAAAAATAATATGTGTAAAGAATTGAAATGCAGATTTAAAAGCTCACTTGATTTTGCATTTAATCATTTGCAGTAATGACAAAATATACCAGTTGCATGTACTAAATACTTAAGTACCCCTATTTTTAATGCTTTCAAACATACTTGAAACGTGCTTATGACTTTGGTTCACCAGTTCATGCTCTAACTTTTGTAAATACACTTAAATTGTCGTGCCATATTATTGAGGTTTACTACAGGTTGTGTTCCCCATTGAAAATGGAGTATATATAGTAGAGTAGTATTTGTTCTTTTCATTAAATTATGATCTATGGAGAAAAAATTATTTGCAATGGTATTTTAATGATGTTAAACTACTTCAAACATAATGAAATTGATATGCATTACTAAAGTGCACTACAAGATACTTTTTATTGAATATAGAATGTGTAACATTTATACTTCATTTACAGGAACACACAAAAGTATTCAATTACAGCACAATCTAGGAATAAAAATTGCTGGAAGTGCATTTTAAGCTGTTGTGTGTGCTTTTAAGCTTAAAATTTTTTTAGCATATAATGTGCAAAAATGTATCTACACTAAACAGTCTTCTAAGAAGGGGCGATATTGAAATTTTTTTATTTCCACATAAGGATGGATTTACAATCTTTTTGAACAAAGAACAAGCACATAACAAAAAGAGCCATATAGGTGAGAGATGCTGTATATGAATTTAAAGATCAAGCGCAGTAAATTAGAGGGTTTTTTCTCTTTCTTTTATTTACTATTTTGGATAATTTATATAATTTAAAAATTTCTGATTTGTAGTTTTTCAGAATTCTGAACATTATAATATATTTTCTGCACAAATCACACTAATTTATAACTTGATATTTTAAGGTTAATGGCACACAAATACAAATGAATCTAATCTGTTTGATTCCTTTTTTCTTATATAAATTAGTGAAAGATATATTATTTGTTACTAGATGTTCTTCATGTTTATCATCATCATCTCCTAGCCCACAATCCTGTGCACTTAACAACAAAGTGAGTATTTTTTTGCTACTCTTTTGTAAAAAATATTAAAATTTGGAGTTTTTTTAATTCCTTTTCCCTTTTTTTAGGTTTTTTTAGATGGTACTTGTGTTTCATCTGTCTCTAGTGAGCCTTCTCATTTGACAGTTAAATTTGAGGTATGGATATGCATGCATTCTTATAAATATTGATTTTTCCTCAAATTTCTCTCTTTTCTTCCACCCCTCCTCATTCTACTTTCAGAATTGCATAATTATTATGTATATTTATACTACTGTATTGTCCATGAATAACTTTTTACTTTCTTCTTCCTTCAATAGAAGAAAATATTGTAATCGAAATTTTTTTCGACTTCCGGTTTTCGACAGATTTACACGTTTTAGGGTTCAGATATCCCAAAAAAACATGTTTATAGAAAATGTCCATCTATCTGTCGCCATTGTACCATCAAAAAGTGTATGAATTTATGCATAGAATTGAACCAAATTTTTCTTTGAAGTTTTTGACTATGGCAAGCAGATCCTCCCTGAATTTGGAAAAAATTCGCCAGTAGGGGGCGCTGTAATAGCGATTTTTGTGCGATTTTTAATATTGTACCATCCAAAAGTGTATGAAGTTATGCATAGAATTGAACCAAATTTTTATTTTAATTTTTTGGATATAGGAAGTAGGTCTTCCCTGAATTTGGAAAAAATTCGCCGGTAGGGACGCTGTAATAGCGATTTTTGTTAGATTTTGCATATTGTACCATCCAAAAGTGTATGAAGTTATGCATAGAATTGAACCAAACTTTTATTTTAAGTTTTTGGATATGGCAAGTAGGTCCTCCCTGAATTTGGAAAAAATTCGCTGGTAGGGGGTGCCAGGGATGCAAAAAAGCCGGCTAAAATTAAAAAAAGCCAGGCCAGCGGCTTTTATTGGTTTTAACCGGCTTTTTTTTTGGCCATAATTGGCTTTTATACAATAAAACATTGTAATTATAAACTACACATTTTAAAGTGTTTTTAATTAGTTTTAATGACATTTAATTGATTTAGAGTTTAATAAGTAACCCAATTTCTCAATAATGAGGACATTAATACTGGAATAAAACTTAGATGGTTTTGCTAGCGATTTGTAGTCAGAATTGCAAATATGTCAGCTAAATTTTAAAAGAGCCATACCAACTGCCAATTTTTTTCATTTTTACTGCTTTAGAAAATGAGAGAGGACAATGGTTACTTAGTGACATGTTTTATTACTTAATTAATTTTAAGAGCTATTAATATACAAGTCTTATTTTATTTCTAGTAAAAATTTAAAATTATACAGGGTCATATTAATAAAAACACCATTTCTCACTATGAAAAGCATTATGAATAGCATATGCATGAATATGCTTAGCAACAAGCTTTTCAAAATTTTATTTAGAGAATTTTTATTTTATTTCTTGTTTAAATGCTCTATTTTTTATACACTTATGTACCACTCTCCTCAAATATTATATCCTTTCTAATTAACATTTATCCATTTCTCCATATAGACACATGAGAATGTTTCCTTTTTGATGTTTACATTTTGTCATTGTTTAATTAAATATAATCTTTAAAATGTGTAGTATATGTGGAGTTATGTAATATAAAATTTCAAAACACTAGTTTGGAACCTAACTGTTATTCTTTTCAATGTTTATAATTTTTTTTCAGACATAATGCCTTCACAGTTGCCTTCTAAAAATTATAAAGACTTATTTATTTGACAAAATTTAATAGAAATCTATAATTTTTTTTTTAGTAGAAAATATTTATAAGTGTATAAAGAATTATTGATCCAAATTTAAAAAGAATTAACTGTAAACCAACTTTTAAAAATAAAAACCGGCTTTTTTCAAGTGGTTAAAACCAAAAAAAAGCCGGCCGGCTTTTTTTGGCCTGGCTAAAAGCCGGCAACCCTGGGGGGCACTGTAACAGCGATTTTTGTGCGATTTTGAATATTGTACCATCCAAAAGTGTATGAAGTTATGCATAGAATTGAACCAAATTTTTATTTTAAGTTCTTGGCTATGGCAAGCAGGTCCTTCCTTAATTTGGAAAAAATTCGCCAGTAGGGGGCTCTGTAATAGTGATTTTTGTGCCATTTTGAATGTTGTACCACCGAAAAGTGTATAAAGTTATGCATAGAATTGAGCCAAATTTTTTGTGTTTGTTTTTGGTCATGGCACGAAGGTCCTCCCTGAATTTGGAAAAATTCCACCGGAAGGTGGCTCTATAATTGCGATGTCTGTACCCTTTTCATTATTGTACCATCGAAAAGTGTATGAATTTATGCATAGGATTGAACAAAATTTGCTGTGTATGTTTCTGGCTATGGCAAGTAAGTCGTCCCTGAACTTGAAAAAATTCCACCAGAAGGGGGCGCTATAATTGGATCTATGCGCCATTTTCATTATTGTACCATCGAAAAATGTATGAATTTATGCATATAATTGGACCAAATTTTTTGTGTACGTTTCTGGCCATGGCAAACAAGTCCTCCCTGAATTTGAAAAAAAATCTGCCGGAAGGGGCGCGCTGTAATAGCGATGTTTGTGCCATTTTCTTTATTGTACAATCGAAAAGTGCATAAAATTATGCATACAATTGAACCAAATTTTTTGTGCATGTTTTTGGCTTTAGCCAACAGGTCCTCCTTGAATTTGGAAATATCGCGCGGTAAAGGGGCTCTGTGATAGCGATTTTTGTATACTTTTCTTGATTTTTCGTAGTTCTACTGTCCATCGGCGGCTCGTGCAAATGCGGGAACTCGCTTCCTGCTATGCCGGCTATTCGCAAACATTTGATAACAACAGAATAAGGAAAAATTATTAATTTTAACAAATATCATGATATAGATTAACTCGTTTTTAGTTTGTTTAATTGACTGAAGCAGAAATTTAAGATGAAAATCAAAGTTGGTATAGTATTGAACTAATAATATTGAAGTATTAACATGTGTAACTAGTTTTTGAAATATTAAGATTAAGATAGAAGAAAGTTTTGGGATTGGCACATCCAACTAGTTAAGATTAATTATGTTTTCTGTTATCTTATTTTTTTTTCTTACCGTTTTAAATTTTTATTAATTTGTTTCTGTATTGTTAAATCTTTTCAGTTGCTTTTATTTTTTTTTTCTGTCTTTAAAAAGTGGTAACTATTTTATCAATGCATGAAATATCATGTGTTGGAAATCTAAAGAGCTTACCAAAATGAGAAATAAAAAAATTGTTTTATATATTTTATCATTAAGAGTAAGTTGATTAAGAGTAAACTTTTCTTTAGTACAATATAATAGTTTTACTACATTACTGTGGTAATTGCATTTAGAATTATTTTTCAGTATGTGCAACTACAGGGGATATTCATGCATTTTTGTAACAATTTGAAAAAAAGAAATATATAAACAAAGATAAAAATTTTCTTTTCTTATATGTTCACTCTGATAGCTCCTTTTTTCAGCTATCTTATTACTTCTTGATTTCCAAGAAAAGAGCTTACCAAGCTTAATTTTGTTCCACTCCCCCACTACAATCTTCTAGAGTCCGTCCAATATTTTGAGATGCCGCTTATAAAGTGAGTGCATTTAAATGGTTTAGCTTCAATTCTGGTTTCATTTCTCACTTTTTCTAAAAACAGCAATAGATTTAAAGGTATGGCTGGTTTGGCTGAAGATTGTTTGGGTAAAATGATAAAATGTCTTCTTTGAAATCAGGTTTAAAATTAAATTTTGATAGTAATCCGAGTTGATGTTAATGTTTTTTCTCACTTTTCCTTTTTAAGTTTTTCATCATAAGAGAATCAGCAATAAACCTAAAACCTTTAGCAAAACTTCCTTTATTTTCTTTGAACAAACATTTTAGGTCTTTTTTGGTAGCATGTTGATATTTTTATATTGCAATCAAATGAATATATACATGCCTCATCAATTGTGACTACATATTTCCATTTTTCACCTACCAGTTTTTATACAGTAATCCGCACATAGTCTTATGGTGAGAAGCATGTTTCCATAATTGGTTAGGTGGTGAACATCATGTTTTTTTGTTTTGATTAGCTTTAAAGGCTGCAGTATGGACTCTGTCACCTCTTCGTTCAAATGAAGGGAATGAGAGGGAGTAAGTTCGATAATGGCGTTATCTGTAGTTTGGTAAAATCGTTTGACTTCTTCCTCATCTTTCTCTCTCTGGCTCTCTTCCCAAGCAGTCTGGCCAAAGGTCGTCACTTCTCCACGGGGTTTCTGTTAATGATCTCTTTTTCTAAAAACATGTGGGGGTCATCTTTCAAATGTATAGCGTTTGCTTTTGGCTGGGAGATTTATTTAGCGCTTGTTTTATGGCGTTTGTTTATTATCTATAAAAGGCGTAATTTCATAATTTTGTATTACTGTGTAACGTAATAAAATATACAATACATATATGATGCATTTTTCAGATTATAATGGTATCTTGTATTTTAGGTATATCAATATGATAAGCATTGAAATACTTTTAATAATTTGAATACATATCAACTTTTATATGAAACGTGATGGAAACTAAATTACATGAAGCAAAAGGAACGTTTTTAACATTTCATTGAAAACAAAGCATAATTACAAGTGCAGTTGGGGTATCTGTTAATGATGTCTGACAAACCGCTCTCAGTATTTCTTTTAAAAAACATGTGGGAGATCATCCTTACACATCCAAATATAAAGCGTTTGCTTTTTGTGATATTTCTTGATTTCTGGTGATTTGTTGAACATAAAGAAATTTGATTAGATGTTATTATCGTATTAGAAAAAATGTCTTAGGAGTTAATGCTTTGAAATAATGGTTTTGTTATTATAATATTTGTTTATTTAGCGTATATTTAGTAATTTTGTTGCTCGTTTTTTACTTAAAGTTTGTTTAAAACTTTTTGCGAGAAAGGCACTTTTATCGAGTTATATTGGCTTTCTATGAAAGGCGATTTTATTATTTTGTATTAAAGACGAAACTAGCCTTTCTGTCATCCTGGACAAACATAGATTTGGGTCCCCCCCCCCCCCCACCTTCGTAAAGTACAATTATAAAGAGAATTTTACTAAGTTCCTAATAGCCGACTATTTTAAAATTTGAATTATGTAACAAAATGTAATACTGAATTACGTCAAAAACTTTGTCATATAGTCAAATATTGATTCATTAAAACCTTAACAACAAAACCCAAAGGAACGCAAGAAAATTCTGCTTTATGCAGGTTTCTGTCTTATCAGGTATAATTGTTGGTATTTTTTCTATTAGGAACATGTAATTTTTTCTGGATTCCATTATAGATAGATTTCATTTTCACACATTTTACGCTAGTTGTAGTATTACAAATGAGGCGTTTAAAGCCACAGTAATACGAATCACATTGTCTTAAGAGACTACACTATTCACGTGAAGAAACTCGCAAGCTAATGTTAAACCTATGGGAGCGTTCTTTTTTAATTTCTCGCTTGCATTTTAATGTTAAGGATAGTTGAGGTTGACTTGTAACAGGATTAACGTTTACTTTTTCGATTTTGGATATAGTTTTTTTTTTTTTTTCCTTTCGGAACCGTTTTTGAAAGTGAATAGGCGGAAAAAAAAACTGCAATCAAAATAAAAAACGTACAAACTAACAACGTTAAAGATCAACTTGTAATACCCTAAACAGAAAAAAATCATTTAAAAATATTGAAATGCAAGCGAGATATTCAAACTCGCAAGCTAATGTTAAACCAATGGGAGTGTTCTTCTTGAATTTCTCGCTTGCTTTTGCTTTTCAATATTTGTAAATGATTTCTTCTGTTTAGGATAGTTGAGGTTGAATTGTAACTGGGTTAAAGTTTACTTTTTCGATTTTGGATATCTTTTTTTTTTTTTTTTTTTTTTAATTATTTTCACTTTTGGAACCAATTCCGAAAGTGAAAGTAGCCTCATAGGAGGGGGAAAAAACTGCAATCAAAATAAAAAACGTACAAAATAACATCGTTAAAGTTCAACATGTAATATCCAAAACAGAAAAAAATCATTTAAAGATATTGAAATGCACCCTTTATAGTTCTTTCAAATACTAGTCTCCCGCAATAGGTTTATTTTCTAAGTATTTCTTTCTAAAGAGTTAACGCATCTTATTGGACCTTTTTTGTATGATAATGCATCCAGCATTCCTGCTCACTTCATGATGGTCACAATATCAATTACTTTTTGATATATGGGCTTTTTCACAATCTTTTGACTTTCAGGAATAAAAATCTTGTAAATTAAACTTGCTAAAATAACATTTTAATCTGATAGAAGAATGCCTTAATGATTCAAAATAAAGAAAAAATCGTCAGCAGCGAAACATTTTTTATTTAACTGAGGTTTAAGTTAAACTTACGAGTTTAATTTTCCTTACCATTTTACCACTGTGACTTTTTATTTTCTTCTAAATTTTTACTTATAATGAATTTGCACAGTACTCACAGGACATTCAAATAAGAAATAATAAAAATGCATTTTTTTATACAGAATTTTTGTATAACATTGTCTTAAAGGAGTGTTAAAGAAGGGACGGTAAGGTAAAAAAAGGGGACGGTATAGGAAAAAAAGGGACGGTAAGGATGGAACGGTAAGGAAAATTACCACCTATTTTTAGGAAAATCGTGTTAAGACTAAATGATAGTCACAATGTTCATTGATTTTTAGAAACAGTTGTTAACATTGGATTAAATTAACTTTTTTTTATTTATTTACTACGAAAAGTGCAGGAATAAACCTTGGGGATGGTAAGACTACCAATAAAGCCACGATCTTGAAATTGATATTTAAATGCTGGTTTAAATTCTGCAGTAAATTTTCTGTTAAAGAATTTTAGGCATTCTTTCTCTAGCATACTTCTGCCGGAGAATAAACTTGAAAAAAATTCTGTGGCTGCATCTGAAGTGATTTTCTGTATAAGTTTAGCAAGAGGGACGGTAAGGATGAAAAACCCAGGGACAGAGTTCAAAAAATAATATCAATCGTAAAAATGTGTGCAGGTTAATTTTTTGCTACATATTTATATAAAACAACTGTCCCAGTTTCGGTAAAAATTTACATGGGGTTTTTTGCATATTGCGGAGAAAATTTTAAAAAGTTCAGAATAAAACAAAATAAGAAAATTGATTTTTTGAAAGTTTAAAGGTCCTGTGCCAACTTAAGGGTCGTAAAGGTTATAGGAGACCGACGGGCTCGCGGTCATCTTTTATGCGAAGTAGCAGCGGTTGTTCCAACCCACTCTTGACCGCTATCAAGAGCTACACTATATGGTCAGAAAGGACCGATCACTTGCGATTTTTGACGTTTTATTAAATATCTAGAAAAATACATGAGGAATCAACCTGAAACTGTAGGTGTGTAAACAGTATAGTATAGGTCATATATTTCCGCGAAGATTTTTTTCCCGGAACCCCATAGGGGACAAGGCAACAAATTGAAAAAGAACGAATATCTTTTGGATAGCCCTGTAAAAACTCGAGATTATTAATAAGTGTCTTATTGTAATAAACTGTGTTCATTTTTTTGAGGATAGCATTTATACTCGTAGAGAAATTAAGGTTTTTATAAAAGCAGTCCCAAATTTCGCCAAGTTTTTTGCTTATAATTTACGGAGTTCTTAATATAAAAAAAAGTTCTTTTCAGAAAATATGACAAACAGCATTGTACACAATACTCTGTAATCAGAATTAAAAAATAATAAAAATTGGATGAAAAATATTCAGGTTTACTAAAAATTGTTTCACTGCGCATGCGCAAATCCAATCAAAATGTAATATACATAATGTATCAGCTAAGTATATAGAGCAACTTTTATGAAAGTCTCAAATTCATAGCTTGAAAATTCTGAAAATTATCGTCGATAGAATAAGCTTAAAATCCGTTGTTCCCTAAAAGAAGCAAAAAGATAAGGGGTTGTATCAAATATCTGTTGATTAGTGCCAAGATAGCGTACACAATATTGCATGTACTACTATATTTGGATACAACCCGTCATCTTTTTGCTTCTTTTTGAGAACAATGGATTTCGAACTTATTCTATCGACGATAATTTTCAGAATTTTCAAGCTACGATTTTGAGACTTTCACAAAAGCTGCTCGATATACTTAGCTGATACATTATGCATATTACATTTTGATTGCATTCGCGCCTGCGCAGTGAAACATTTTTTAGTAAACCTGCTCATTTTTCATCCAATTTTTATTGTTTTTTTAAATTCTGATTAGAGTATTGTGTACAATGCTGTTTGTCATATTTCCTGAAAAGAACTTTTCTTTATATTAAGAACTCTGCAAATTATAAGCAAAAAGCTTGGCAAAATTTGGGGCTGTTTTTATAAAAACTTTAATTTCTTACTACTATATATGCTATCCTCATAAAAATGAACACAGTATATTACAATAAGATACTTATTAATAATCTCGAGTTTGAACGCTTTTGCTACATTAGTTTTTACAGGGTTATCCAAAAGATATTCGTTCTTTTTCAATTTGTTTGTCCCCTATGGGGTTTCGGGAAAAAATCTTCGCAGAAATATATGACCTATACTATGCTGTTCACACACCTGCAGTTTCAGATTGATTCCTCATGTATTTTTCTAGATATTTAATAAAACGTCAAAAATCGTAAGTGATCGGTCACCTTTGGCCATATAGTGTATAATGATATCTAAGCTGCCGCTGTCGTCTGATGTATTAATCGCTTCAATCCTGCCTGACCCGCTCGTTGACGTCTTAAATTTATATGTGATTTATGAATTACATGTTGATTTATAAATGATAGTTGTTACATGAAGATTTTATCGGAATATCGTGTCTGGAAATTTAGTTTAAAATGATTTGTGGAAATTCGGTTCAAATGCTAAATGCTTTGACAGCATTTTATGAAAGATTTTCTTTAACGAAAATTAGAAAAACAGTTCTATTTCATAGCTTCAAAATAAGAGCATCTGACAATCTCATGCGTATACAAAAAAATACGAATTCAGCAAAATATCATAAAGTGATTAAAATGATTCTAGGAAAAATATCATCCTACATTCGCAAGGGTTCAAGACGATTGAGGCAGCACTGTAGTACATTAGTCAGCAGGCAGTTCTCTATGAAGGACTTTTTCAAAAACTAAAACTGTAAGTTTTGACTCTCATCTTATGCATAACTTTTCATATTTGTGCAATCATTTATTAATAAACAGTAAAATAAGATTTACTCATTTTTTTACGAATTAGGATTGCGTTTTATGTTAATGTTTTGCTTATTTTGAAACTGTATGTACAGTATATATAAAATTTATCTTAATATGTGTATAACATGTGTTTTTAATATCATGGCGGGGGGAGGGCACTAAGTTAGTAAATATTTGTAGAACTCTGGCCTATCCGGCTTTTTTTGTTATCCGGCCTACCCTTCCGCCACATTAGGCCAGATAGTCAGGAGTTTACTGTACATAGTAAACATTCGCATAGACAAGCAAGGAAATAGAAAGAAATTGCCCCTCTATTCTTCATTTGTTAGCTGTTAGTTAAAAATATATAAAAATCTGGGAAATTCTATAGCATAGTAAAACTGCTGGAATTCAAATTGTAGCAGTTAAATGAGTTTGACATTATTCCACAAGGGCACTAAATTAGTGTCTGGCTATACTTTTGAAAGAGTTCCAATTTAAATTTTGTATAGACTGAGTGTGTCACCCTGTCAAAAATGACTCTCTATAACTGATTGTCTCCACTGCATGCTCCTAACAGTATTCTTGCATGAATATTTCTAAAACACTCATATTTTTCTATTTTCAGAATGGCATTAGTGTTTTATCGAATTTTTTCATCAACTATCATGCTACAGCTCTTGAAAAATGCAAAGTAAGCCTTAAAATTTAAGTGTTTGACCAAGTAGGGTGAATATACAGTGTGTCCCAAAAAGATTGAAACATGTTTTAATTTTTTACCTGTTGGAGAAATGTAGACAATATAAATTGCAAAAGTGTTTAGAAAAAGGTATAAATTAAGATGATAGTGATATAACAATGCTGCCATTTATTTCCAAAAAGTTACACTTTTTAAATTTTTTATGTGGCCCCTGGATTATGTAAGTTATATATATATAAAAAAAAAATCATACTTCTACAAGTAAAACAGTAAAAATGCCATTCTTCTACGACTAAATCTCATTGAGTTATGATTAAGTGAATTTTATGACATTTTACAGCTTTCTGGCACTAAAAAAATGGTCTGCCCATCTTTAGTTCTGGAAAGCGTCGAAAGTTCATAAATTCAAAGTATCATAATTCGGTTAATTTTGATCTTAGAAAAATGGAATTTTTAATGTTTTATTTGCAAGAGCACAGAGAATTTTTCCAAATGTAACTTCAAGGACCATTTTGGAAAAAAAAAAAAAAAAAAAAAAGTGTAATTAGAAAAAATAATAATGGCAGGACTATTTCAACAATATAATCTAAATTCCTACCTTTTTGAACACTTCGCAATTACATTGCCCATCTATCTCCAACAGATAAAATATGAAAGTACATTTTAATATTCTTGGAACATCCTGTATATATAATATTTGTACTGTTTGCTTTTCTACTTTCATAGTAAATGTATTACAAAAGTTATTTGAATTTTTTGTAGTTATAGGAACTGTTCTTTATTTCATTTAATTAATAGATATATAAATTATATTAAAGTACACTGTGTTGCATTGTTTTAATCATATGTACCTATTTCATATTATGAATATCACAGATAAGATCTTATAAATAAATTTTCTTAGTCTTTTCACAAATAATTCCTGGTCACAAATGATTTGAAGGTTGAATGCAATTTTTTAAAATAAAATATTTTAAGTTTAATAAAATAACTTTTATTAGTGCAGGGTTGTCTATTTTTTCACCACAGTGTATAAAACCACTAAAAAAAAAAAGTTTTGAACAAAATATAATTTTGTTCACTTTTAGTCAATTGCAACTTCAAAATTAAAATCAAATGATTTAAAAATAATGTATCTTGATTATTTGCACTCATGAAACAATTTACCAAAGTGCACATGTATATGTCTATATACACAACAGCATGTGCATTACTTTTGAGAAAATGGAATATAATAACTTTATTGAAAGTATTTTTAATGTAAAACATACATACATTTAGTCAGTATTAAATTATACAGGGTGTCCGGTCTCAACGGTGTCCAATGGCTAATTCCTAAACCGTTAGTCATAGACATATAGTTCCAATTACAAAAATGTTTTAAATCAGGTAAAGAAACATTTTAAAAGCGATTTGGGTCAATAAAAACATTTCTTAAAAAATTACGAAATTTAAATTTTTATACGGTCCCCCGGTCCTATAAGTTATATTTAGTAATTTTTTCCTATTACACTGACAAGTAAGACAAAAAAAGTCCCATTCATATAACGCTAAAATTGAGCGAGTTATGAAACTTTAAAAATGCATGACTTATGCCACTTTTCTACTCTGAAAACAAATGAGTTCGGCTTGGCTTTGAGGGATCATATGCCAAGTGTTTAAAGTATTCGAAGGTCTTACTTCATGTGTATCTGCGCTTTGAAAAAAAATCCTACAAGTATTATGATTAAGTCTCAAATTGGCTAAAATAACATTGGTTTTATTTTGTCAGGATTTGAGACTGTTTCTCTTATGATTTCTTTTAACAAAAATTATGTTTTTTTATAAGTTTTTATGTTACTTCGACAATCATATGTATGTTTTTCCAGTTCAAAATTTGTTTTCTAACTTTAACCCACTTTTAAATATCCGATCGAGATTGCATTTTACATACTGGCGCAAATCCGATAACAATCTAATATTATTAAGATTTTCGGTGGTTACCATTTATACTTATTTTACAGGATAACACAAAAAATTTTGGATAAATTTCTGCCAAGGAGTTTAAGAAAAAGTTTTAGATTAGATAATACAAGACTGCGATTGTTGGGTTTTTCACATTTATGTATTTTTTAGCACCGAATCCGAAAATTACCTTAATTTTTAACCGTCATGTCAGGATATTTCGCAAATCATAAATTTTCAAATTTAAAGAATAACAAAAATCGAATACTATAAAGTAGCGGAGATGGTTGTGTTTTTTAACTTTTGATAATTGATTTTTATGCACTTTTTAGCACTGAATCTGAAAATGACTTTCATTTTTAACCATCACGTTAGAATTTTTTTTGCAAATCGCAAATGTGTAAGTTAAAATATAGCTGAAATCTCATACTATAAAACGTATGTAAAACATTTTTTATTTTATTTTATTTTATTTTATTAAAAAATTTATTCGATATTTTTGCTTATCCTGGGATTCTTACAGCTAAACAGCTGAGTGGTCCGATGAGATGGGGGAGGAAATTCAATTTTAACATTGAATTCCTTAACTTTGAAATTTGCAATGTGCGAAAAATCCTGATATGATAGTTAAAAATGAAGGTCAATTTCGGATTCAGCGGTACAGAGTATACAAGAATCAATTATCATTAGCTAAAAAACATGACATAACCCAACTTTTGCAGGCTTGTGCAATCTAATAATATTTTAAAATACATATCATTTTGTAAAGAATTGAGGCTGTTAATTTAGAATCATTTTATTTAAGAAAAATTCTGTTTTTTCTTTCTTCTTAAATGTTTATTACAAATTGTATATTTTCCATTAATATGCCAGAATGATTAAAGATTTCAAATTTATATTGAATTGTTAATTTTACTCCCAGATATTTTTTATATCTGACGAAATTATATTTCGACTAAATTTGTGAATGACCACCAATTTGCAGCAAAAAATATGCTCCAACTTTAAACAGCTATTACTCAGTCAATTTTAATCGTAGAATAACGGGACTTTTTTTGTATTACTTGTCAGTGTAAAAGGAAAATTTCACTAAATATAACTTATAGGACCGGGGGACCGTATAAAAATTTAAATTTCGTAATTTTTTAAGAAATATTTTTATTGATCCAAATCGCTTTTAAAATACTTCTTTACGTGATTTAAAACCTTTTTGTAATTGGAACTACATGTCTATGACTAACGGTTTAGGAATTAGCCATTGGACACCGTTGAGATCGGACACCCTGTATATTGGTATCAATTTTATTGGTAGTCCTCTGCAGTAATCATTTGGCGTCAGAAAAATGGACCAATAAATCCTTTGAAGGATATTGCAGCTCAAACCATGACTTTTGGGGGGTACAGGGATGATGATACGGCAACATGAGGATTCACCATTTGTGCCAGTTTTGCTTATTGACAAAGCCGTCCAGGCAAAAGTATGCTTCGTCAGAGAACCAAATGTTTACGATATCGATTTTGTCAGGATCCAGCTGCTGCAGCATAGTGTTTGTGAATGTCTCACAAACATTAATAGCAGCAGCATTAAGTGCTTGGCAGGCCTGAATCTTGTATGGAAACAGATGGAGGCTGTGACACATGTTACGATGCGCTGACATGTGTCTTATTTCAGCCTTTGCTGCAACACGGCAAACAGAAACCTGTGAACACTCCTGTATCACTTTCTGAATGACTTCAACATTTACATCTGTAACTGCCGCAGGCGGGTGCCCGACATTTATTAATGTTTCCATTCCATTGAAATTTTTCATACACAGCCTTTATTGTATCCCTTTTCGGTCCTTTTGTCGCATTAAATTTTTCTGAATACCTTGTTTTAATAATGCTCTAATCTAGGTGGTGAAATTCTAAGACAAGAAATATCTGCTGTTTTATTGAATAAACCATTTTTGCACAGCAACTTGCATGTCTGAGCAGCTCATGCTAGCAGCAGAGTGACAAAGCACAAAATGGAGATATGACAAATAGTTTATCTAGATATTTCATAGTTGACTGGTGGTGCCATCTGCTGTCAAACTATGTGACTAAATTTGAAATTCTGTATGACTAAAAATTTACTGGTTTCCCAAGTAGAATGCAGCAAATGATGCATTTCTATCGTTTTCCATTTTCATTTAATTAATAATTTAAATGCACCCGTCATTTTTGTAACACCTTTGTATATTCAACCAAGAAGATAAAACAGAAACAAAATTAATCTCTTTGTATTTAACTGGAGAATTATTGTTGAATTATTTAAAGAAGAAGCACAGATTATTTTTTATTTCTTTAAGATGGTGATTGAAACTTTTCACAAGGTTCATGATAAGCGAAATGTTTTACTGAGAACAATTATATTTTTTTCCTAAATTCATCAAAATAACATCATTTTTGTATAAGTTTGCCTGAATGATGTCAATTCATTCCACCAACTCCGAAATTAGAAGCCAAATTCTTGAAAAAGCAACTTGAAATATAGTACTTAAAAAAATTTAATATTATAATTATTTTCTAAATTTACAATTAAATTAAGCTTCGTTTCCCCTTCAAAGAATCTAATGATCTCGTGCAAATTAAATGCAACACACTGGGTTGCCATGCAGATATTATCAGTTACTAGAGCTTTCTTGAAAAACAGAGGGTATACAGTTTTCCTTAAAAAAATCCAGAAGGTATAGAGCGTATACCCCCGTATACCATCCATTACATTACTGGTTCCATAAGTGATGGGCGGCCACCTGAAACAACTTGTTTACTTGAATGGTACTTTTCCACCATTCTGTTAACTAGAAATATTCTGTTTTCCAGATTAGATTTTTTTTACCTCCTTTTTTCTTGTACAACACAAAAGAATTCCATATAGCTATACATACTAAGTGGAAGGCGATTTTCTTGTGATATTTTTTGCTGCTTTTTATTATAATGGGATAGCTGCTTAGTTGTTGATCTATTCTATAAACTTAGCCCATTTTGTCATTATAAGCAATGACAGCAACTCTTTTTTTCTTTTTCATCCCTATTTTGCTGCAAATTTCCTTCATTTCAGCATTATGGACTATTGCGAGGTGCGCCACATTCTTGTCCTTCCTTTTTATGACCAGCATTTTTCCCCTATAAAAAGTTGATATTTCTCCCAATTTTACTTTTTTCAATTACTATATATGTATGGGCATATCTTTTCTGTTCAGTTATGTAGTACCACAGGTATTTGTTTTGTGCGATACAAAAATATCAGCTAATTGTTCTATCAGCTAAGTTATCTGTTGTGATGTTTATTTGATTTAAATGAGGTTTTTTTTGTTTAAAACAGGTTTTATAAAAATATATTTTCCTATTACATATACATGCAATATTTATTGATAAAAATAAACATTCTTGGATATATAAGTAATATAACTTCATTTAAAAATAATTTAAATTAAATAATTACAACCAGTTATGTAGAAAATTGAAATCATTTAAAATTTAAACATTTTTAGTAAAAGCTATGTCTTATGTTCCATGAATAAAATGCTCTACATAGTGAAACATTGACACCTTGAAAATCTTAATCCCATCAAAAACATCTCATGTAAAAAAAAGCCAAGTCTCCTGACTCTTTAACCGTAAAAAGTTCTGAGATCATGTGTAGAGCCAAGCTTAGCTCTCTTGTTAACTCTGATATTTTAATTCACAAATTACTCCTAGTCTCTACACCTTTAATAAATGATTATTTTGTGACTTGGCAATTACGCAGCACAGGAAAGTTATTACGATAAATACATTACTTATGTTTTGAATTAGGAATAGATTATTTGATTAAGGCTGAATATGAACGCGACGGATAGAGGCCTGAAGGAGGGATGCACCGATCGGGGATCTTTGTAAAAGAGGGGTCTGGCTCGTATTCACGTTACATAGGAATAAAATCACCCAAAACTCCGGACATTAAGTTTGAGCAGTAGAGAGTTTTCGCATCCGGGCTTACAATGTAATGTAAAATTATTTTCATGCTACAAATACATATACGTTCAATGCTCTTATAGAAACTATTTTATGCAAAACTTTATAAATAAACGTTAATATTAAAATGTAAACAACAGCCTTGACATTCTCTTGCTGCGTCATTGCCAAGTCACAAAATAATCATTTACTAAAGGTGTAGAGACTAGGAGTAATTTGTGAATTAAAATATCAGAGTTAATAAGAGAGCTAAGCTTGGCTCTACACATGATCTCAGAACTTTTTACGGTTAAAGAGTCAGGAGACTTGGCTTTTTTTTACATGAGATGCTTTTGATGGGATTTCACTTCTTTTTTTGTAAGGAGAAAGCCAAAGAAAGCTTTTCCAGTAGCGTCGATTTCAATTACACTATCTTTAACTTCATAGACTTTATGGCTCCTGATTGCTTCGATGTTCTGCTTTTCCTAGAAAAGTGAATTGGCATGTGTGCTACTGTTTGAAATCCATTCATTCAATTTTTCTAGTCTATATTAGTTTTTGTTTCAATTTACCAGCTGTTCAATCAAAGTCTTCCAAAGTTAATTCTACTGTGCAGAGTCCATTTGATAACTTTGTCTGCTTCCAGTCTATTCCCCATTTTTTTAGTTATAGCTCTCGTAATGTTTTCTAAAGTGTTTATTTTAAACTGCAGCTTACCTCTAGACCTTTTTCGTCAGTAAGCTCTAATATTCATACCAGGGTGGGCAACAGAATAGCGCGCGACTTCTTAGCGAGCTACATCTTCCCATTTCAGGGTGTGAATCGCTGTAACGTTTTAATGTGTGTTTTTGTTTTTGAAGATGGTTTTGACGATAGAGAGCTCTACCTTCTTGGAACTGTTGAGAACGTGATTTCTGGGAATGATTAGGCCTTCCCCTTTTGACCTCAATAGGTTTTCTAATTTTTTTCTCTAGCTGATTTCTCTCTGTGATAGGTATTCATTTGGAAAAATAATAGATTATTGCTAGCTGTTAAGAAGAGGAAGTAGAACGTCAAAGTGACCTCCTAAGAAACTAATCCCAGCTAATCCCAGTGCGCAACCACAAACTCAACTATAGCACATCTGATATCATACGACTAGGCTATGTCACCTAGCACAGAAAAGAAAATGTAGATAAACAGATACGATCTCCAGATGTAGGAACTATTCGATAAGGACTTTCTTCGCTGTGATCAAAATATAACATTTCAATTTTTCCTTTCAAACTTTCTTCGATCAACAATGTCTTTCGTTGGAATATCATACAATTTCGCGTTTCCCTCTGTCACCGCGTCTTTTCAGCAATTTTGCAGATGCAAAGTGACATCTAGAATTCAAATTTTACATAATAAAAAACTGTGTCGCCAAAATTTGAAATTCAGTTATTCCTCTTTTCAATATGTAACATTTACAATCAAGTTATTTTTAGAAACAAGTAGGTGAAAGAATTTTACACTAAACATTCAAACCTTCATACTTTCGAATTTAAAGTAAATCGTAATAATTTTTTTATTTAAATGATTTTAGTACACAGTAGGAGTAGACCGAGCATAGCTCGGTAGTTTTTAACACTTTCCAACAAAGTTGAAAAGTGTTTGACTTCGGTTTGTCTGTCCGTCTGGCCGTCTGTACGCACTCTAACTCCCGTAAATATACTCGGATTGTTCTGAAATTTTTGGATGTTAGTGACCTCTACCATAGCACGAACCCTATTGCAAAGGAAGTTTGTAGCATCTTTAGTTCATTTACAGGGACAGTCAAAAGTTTTCCGTTATACTACGGCCTATGGGAAAAATCGTTTAAAATGATTTTTAATGATATTACATGCTTTCAAACATAATAAAATTGATATGCATTTATCAAGTGCACTAAAATATGCATTTTCTGTACAATATGCGGCCCAAAAAATAGTTATTATTCATTTACAGGGCCACACAAAAGAATTCCGTTGCATAATGATATAGGGGTGGAGGGAATTTTTTCCGGCGTATTTTAATTATGTTAAACTATTACATGTATAATGAAATTGATATACATCGCTAAGGTTTACTATAACTTATTTCATGGATAATATGAAATGCAGAGCATTTACAGGGACACACAAAAGATTTCAGATACTATATTGTACCCGAAATACTGTAAAGTAGCGATGATTGCTGGAAATGCATTTTTAATTATGTTATGTGCTTTTATGTTTCACTATATTTATGCATTGTATATGGTGTGTATAAATGCTTTAATTGATATACAGGGCTACTCAAAAGAATCCGTATTGGTTGCTGGGTATGATTGCAAATTGCTTAAAGGTGATTTTTAAATGAGTTAGGCATTTTTACGGTGAACCGCATTTGGTTTACTAAGAAATGTTTGTAAAACATATATAAAATGACATACAGGGTCACGCAAAGAATTGGATACATGGCCGTCTATAAATGATAATTTCTGGAAATGTGATTCCGGTAGTTTTAAGAGTGTTTTACTTTGAAATAAACTTTAGCTAAATAGTGGAGTATAATAAAAGTATTAGGTTAACTACAGGGTTTTACAAAAATATATAAGTATGTTTCCGTCTATTACTAAAAATTGCTGAAAGAGAAATTTCAACCTGTTATGTGTTTTCTTGCTAAACTAAATTTCTCCATTATATAGTATATATATCAACCTACAGATCAAATACGGGGCTGTTCAAAAGAATTGGAATACATATTTGCTATGGACGATAACTGCTGAAATCAGTTTTTCAAATGTTTTATGTGTTTTCTAAAATGTTTACTTAGTTCTCTTATATACCTTATTTCCCTAAATAATGAAGTTTTGTTAAAGCATTCAGGAAGTGTTGGAAAGTGTTTCATAATCTATGCTTAACGCATGATTTTTCTTACTTGTTTTTTAAATATTTTTGTTTTAGTAAATGTAGAAATGTGATAGATACTAGCTGCAAAACATCAATAAGTTGCGGAGAATATAGCGGAATTTTCGTTAATGCGTCCTTTTAAGACGTATCTCCGGTTAATGCGGACAGTTTCATTTCACCATCATATTTTAATTAATGTTAAAGGCATCATTTATTGCAGATTTCGGTTACAGATGAAAAATGGTCTCCCTTGGAAGTCCACTAACGGTTGTTCACTAAATATTCATATCTACCGCTCGTAGTCTTAGCACGGTTGAAAGTGAAAAGTCAGAGAAAATGACGCCATAGTAGTGAAAAAGTGATGATGTTTAAGTTTTAAATATAAAAATAATTGATTTCTTGATTTCTTTTCAATATTTCATTTTTTCTGGGGAGAAGGGAATGTAGAATTTTGATTTTGAATTCCAAAACCATAATTTGAGTACCTAAAAAACATATTTAAAAAAATTAAACATCGCAGGGTAGTTTGTATTGCCATTAAAAAATACTTTTTTTTACGTATGCGATTATGTTAGTCATATCCTGAGTGCCACTCTCCATGTTTTATAAAAATTGAATTTATTATTTTTCAACAATTGTTGTCTACGTCAATAGTTTGGCAGCAAATGGGAGCTATTTTGTAAATATGAGGTAAGTTTGACAGCAAAATTCTCGGTACTTGTTAGTTATCCCGTCGACCAATTTCGCCAAATTATATAAATCGCCAAACAAGCCGCCAAATTTATACAAATTGATATCATTTTTATTTTAAATAACAAAAGAACAAATAAATTAGTATAACATTAATAAAAATACAAATAAAACGTCGAAATAAAAATCACTTAATGACGTAAGCACGTGTTGTCAAGTGAATGCGACATTTACGATCAACCATTATTGGCATTTAATCTTACAATTTGGCGATAGTAATTTGGTCGACGGGATAACTAACAAGTACCAAATTCTCTTGCTTTTAAAACTGCTGCTAATTTTGCGCCATGGTTTATTGCCATTGCATCAAACTATAGTAATGTTTAAAATAATATGGTAGAGATGTTAAATATAGCAAAAGTATAAGAGCAGCTATATATCAAGAAATGTTAGCATATTTGCAAAATGTTTATAAAATATTTAAATTCACCAAATTAACATTTGGTAAAATAAATTAATTTTATTTGGGTACTATTTGATTATCCGTCGATAAATTTCGCCAAATTACACAAATTGCCTTATTTTTATTTTAAATAACGAAAAAACAAATAAATTAATAAAACCTTAATGAAACTACAAGTAAAAAGTCGAATTAAAAATCCTTTGATGTAACAAACACGTGTATGGTGTTTAATGTCAAGTGAATGCAACATTTACGATCATCCATTATTGGCATTTAATCTTATAGTTTGACGATAGTTTTTCGGTCGAAGGGATAATCAAGTAGTACCTTTATTTGTTCTAGTCAATTAAAACTAATTTTACTGTATGCAGGACCCAGCTATTTCGTGCTCGATTTAGTATAGTTGACAAACCGATGGTTTAGTTGACAAGCTGCGTTTTATCGTGTTGATAATCAGTGAGCAACAGTATTGATAATGATTCTGATTACGGAAAATAAAAGATTTTCGATTTTTTTTTTTTGAATTTTCCAAATTTTTTAATTTTTCCTTTCTTTGTATCCCAAATACTACCTTCTTACCAAATTTCAAGTTTCTAGAGCTACAGGATGTACCTCAGATTTTTGATGATCGGTGAGTCAGTCAGTGTCGAAAAAGCGAAACTTTGAGTTCATATATTTTCTGAACTAGAAAAGATAGAAATGTGGAAATTTTACCATTTGCTTCTGCTTAAAGAGTACTTTTAGAAAAACAAAGTTTCAAGTTTCTGGGAAATTCCAGCGAAGGGATATAGGACTGTCAAAAGTACCCTGAGTTGCTTCCAGAAAAGGATGCTTACGGCTGTGCTTTCTCGACTTGGCAGGGGCACTGCCGTGCCCCCAGATAAACAATCCTTTGATTACGAGTACTATAAAAAAATATATGAAGTAGTTTAATAAATATAATATACTTTTCCATGGCTATTCAAAATAATTTCTTTGAAATACTTGTTATCTGAGATGTCTGATTTTTCTGTTAGAACAAACACTACATGAACAATTATTATAAAGCTATTTATAAAGAATTCCTGGAATGATTTTAATTTAACAGTAGAGTTGTCTTTACATGTTTCAAGAAGTATTGTGTATTGTAATTTGACACTTCTCCTCTGAAACTGACAGATTAAAAAAAAAAAAAAGTGTGTCAGTAAAATAAACAGAAATACCTATTTGCCAGCTTTTTAGAGTATAAAAACATTGATCTTAAAATGCAAAATAGATTTATAAAAGTTGTCATCCACTAAAACATTTAAACAGCCATCAGACTTAATACACAGGCTTTTTTTTCTAAGGTATGTTATAATACATATTACTTTTAAATGTCTAAACTAAAAATTAATAATATATCTTTTTGGGCATTTTTATGAGACTTTTTTCTATTATGTCTCAAGCGAACGTTATCTCGATTCCCCCCTCCCCCATTTTCTTGTCAGATCTAAATAGTGGGTTCGATTATGCAATAGAGGATTTAGATATTAAATATTTTAGTTAAAGGTAAACAGGTGCTTCACTAGCACCAAATTTTTCAATGTCCTCTTATTCCACTTCATATTTTGAGTTTCTTTTTTATTCTTAAAATATAAACTCCCCAATCAAGAAAATTTTCTTTTACAGCTTGACTGAAATCTTAAAGTATGTTATTAATTGTAAATAATTTGCATTTTCTCAAAGGAAAATATTTTATTCTAAATATTGAATATTTTTAATCTATTTTATCTTTGCTAAATTCTCATGTTTTAAGTTTTCTCTTTAGAGCTTCAGATATGTTAATCAACACCTGCAATTTGCATTTTATATGCATACAAACCTGACCTAGACTCTCTATGTCTCACGGTGACTGCTGAGATAAGACTGTTAAAAGTAGAAATTATTTATATCCTATAATTTAAAACACTTAAATTACAAAAATGAGGAAATAGTATATTAGATTTGTTCTAAAAATACCAATTGTTTTTTTTTTTTTTTTTGAGAAAAAAAACAGTTGGTTAACCAATTGGTTTAAACCGTGCCAACCCTGCTGGTAAAAGAATAAAATCATAATGCAAAAACTCCATCCCAATGTAGAAATGTAAGATAAACAAAGGCTTACTAAACCCAATAGCCATAGAGCAAAGAAAACTCACAGCCAATCATTCATTAGCATACAGAACAAAGAGTAACCAACAAAGAGATTTACTTATGATTATGCCATCATTAGGCCTGGGCCTTAAATCGATTTAAAGCTTACATCGAAAATCCAATTTAACCATTGGTCTTAAATCAATTTAAGCTAACATCGGAAATCGCAATTTAGCTGATGTCTTAAATCGCGATTTAGCCATTGTCTTAAATTGCGATTTAGCTATTGGCTTTAAATCGATTTAAAACAAAATACTGATTCAGAGCTAACATCGAAAAACTGATTTATCTACTTTGATGTATCTACCGCTTGTACATGGCAAGCTGGTGTTAAATCGATTTAGCAGGATCCGATTTAAGCAAACATACAGGCCTCAATGCTTTCCGATGTAAGATGATTTAAGAAAACGACTATTTAAGTAAAATTTGATATTTATTTATTTTGTAAACGAGATTCAGAGTTTGAGACTGGAATGTGTATTTTTTTTAGGGTTTTGTTCATCTGACGAAACCCTATTCGTCTCGCTCCTCTGTCTGTCCGTCTGTCCGTCACAGAGCCCGTTCTCAGAAACTATACATGTTAGAGACTTGAAATTTTGGGTACTTATAGCTGAACACCTCACATCAAACAACAAATCATAAAATTTTGAAAAAGTTGGTAATTAACCTAATTACGGGCTAATTAAATTCTAAAATTAACCAATCAACCTTTTGAATGCAGGTGAAAATGCACGTTATCGAAATCCTCCCCAGTTTCTCCTAATGGTTGCCAGTAAACTCAGCGGATGCTCCGTCAAATCAGCCGGTGCAGGGTTACCACGGAGTACTTTAAGCAATAAATGAAGTGGACCTTCAAAAAGCAAAATTGGATCTGCCGAAATAGCGGTCGTACAAATTCGTAACAGTTGTAGAAATACGCGGAAAAAATTCTACTTTATTTTGGTATAAATTTCAAATTTCTGCGTAGGATGGAACGCAAAAAATCCACTAAAAATCGATCGATAAAAATTTAATTTCTGTGTTTTTAAAAACAATGAAAACAGATTTCCATTCACCGGAAGGCAGCTGTCATCATTTCTGGACATATCGGCGCGGGAGAAATTTAAGGGGAGGAAAGTCTAATACGAAATTTAAACTTTTTAAATATTAAATTTTTCGATTAAATTTTTTGACATCCGGGCTGGAAATTTCTCGCAGATTCCATACATACCCGGTTCAAAGAGATTGCTTCATTACGAGCTGAGATATTAATTATTATTTTATTAATTCCTTTTATTTCCATCAAATGCCAGATTAAGATGGAGGCACGTGCTTTTTTAACGGAGATTTCATTTAAATTAGGAAATTAACAATTTGCGTGGGGTGTTTCGACGGCGCGCTATGAGATAAGTATTAATTATTCAATATGAAAAAGTTTATAGGTTTATAAGTGTTCATCCCACTATTTCCGAATAGCAATTTCAGGAAATATCTTAAATTATTGTTTAAGACCGCCACTCGATGTCTTCGAAACTTTAAGATACTTTATAACACATAAGAAAAAGTGTAAAAAAGAATGGAGTGTGATATTTCGAGGAGTGGAGGGGGGGGGGGGGGATTAGATTTATTTATTAAATCTTAGCGTTTGTTATCGCGGAAAATGTTTTAAATTGTTGGTTAAGACTGCACCGCCACCCTCCCGACCATGTATCTACGGAGAGATTGCGCAAAGGAGTTTCGTTCAGATATGCTTTTGTTAAGAATAGAGTGCGCTCCCTGGTGGTGGAATGCAGAACTAACGTAACGCGATTTTGTTAAAATTAGGAAATATAACAAGGCAACGTTTGCAACTTTAAGATACTTCATGACACATAATAAAAAGCTTATAAAATAATGGTGCATGCAATTTCCTGTGAAGGGAGGGCGGGGGAGGGGCGCTGGATTTCTTTTTTAAAAAATAGCGTTTACGACCTTTTTAGGTGTCGTTTTTTGAGCACTATGATATACTCAGACACGTGCTGCTTATGAAATATAAAAATGTCAAAATTTTAGTTACCACTATTTCCGAATAGTACTTTCAGCAAATTTCTTAATTTCTCGCTTAAGGCCGCCACCAACTCCAGTAACACATCCACTGATAGGTTGTTTAACAGTTTCGATCTGATACACTTTTGTTATGAATAGTGTGCGCTCCCTGGTGGTGGAATTTGCAACTAACATAACGCAATTTTGTTAAAATTATGAAATCTAACAAGTCGATCTGCTGGAAACTTTGACATAGTTCATAGCACATAATAAAAAGCTTATAAAAGAATGTTCAGTGCAATTTCCTGGGGCGCCTACCTATCTCGGGTGCTATAGACCCGATCCCCTCGACTAATATACCTACGGATAGGTTGTAAATCGGAGTTTCCTTTGGATAGAGGTTTGTGTAGAATAGAGTGCGCCCCTGGTTGCGAAATGTGGAACTAACAGATTTCACAAAAGGATAAAGTGTTTTAAAGGAATATTAAACGAAACCCTCTGTGCGATCTGTGATCACACTTACCCACTTGTTATTGGAAATTAAGGACTTAAATGGTTGAAAGTTGAAAGGAAAAAGTAAAGTTTAATTCTTAAAATCCAAATTAATCGAATTTCTTTTTATATGCTAACGCAATCTTTAGATGAAAAATTAAGTTTCCACATATTTCAGTAATATTTTAATACGTATTTTTTATTTTCTATTATTCTGGAATTAATTCAAATACTTTAGTGTAGAATCCTGCATCAAGATTTTTTTTTTTCTGACATTGAGCATTTATGGTTGAAAAAAAGAATAAAGTTTCATATTTAAATTCTAAACTCATCGACTTTCAGTTTATACTTTTGTGCATTCTTATGATGAAAAATTCATTTTTTACATGTTATAGTAATATTTTAACATATATTTTTTATTTTCTATTGTTTTGTAATTAATGAAATTATTTTAAGTGTAGTCATGCATTGTTTTGTGTATTCCAATTTGGCCGTGATCCACATGAAATATTTTTCTTTTGCTAATAAGATTTTTTTTCTGAAATTGATTAAGTATTTATTGTTGAAAAGAAAAAATAATAAAGTTTCATATTTAAAATCCTAATTCATCTAATTTCAGTTTTTATTTTTATGCATTCTTTTAATGAAAAATTCATTTTTCACATGTTTGGGTAATATTTTAATATATATTTTTTATTTCCTATTATTCTGTAATTGATTAAAATAGTCATGCATCGGGTTTGACATCCTATTTCAACACATATTTTCTGGATTGAGTGTCTTGCTGAAATTGATTCACTATTTATATTCAAATTCATCCAATTTTAGTTTATATTTTTATGCATTATTTTGATGCAAAAATTAATTTTCATATGTTTGGGTATTATGGGAATATTTTATTTATTATTATTTTGTAATTAATTAAAAATACTTTAATAAAGTTCTGTAATGAGTCAAGTAACTTGATTTTTACAGCAGAATGGTGGAGGGGGCATTCATTAGATTTTTCTGCAGATCTGCGATTTTCTGCTTTTTTGACATTTTGTTATCATTAAAAAGAGATATATTTTAAGATTATATTTCATTACTAATCTTACAGGGTGCCAACAGGCGTGAAAAAAATCAGCAATTTCAGTACTGTGCTCCAAGACTCAATCAGGGGCGCCATTTGAGGGGGGCTGGGGGGGGGGCATAGCCCCCCCCAAGGAATTTGATATTTTAGAAAATTTATCTGTCATCGCAGGTCAAACTCAAAAGAATTTTAAAAAATTACTCAAAACCTAAAATAGCTTGTCAAATTTTATTACAATAAAAACACGTATAAATAAACACTTTAGGTATATAAACTAATAATTATATAAAAAAAAAAAATCTAATTTGCCAATTTATCTCTTTTTTCCAAGTCTAATTTGCAAATTTCGCATTTTTTTTTTTCTGCGGTCAATTGACGAATTGATTTTGCATCGCTCTGCAAGAAAAATAAGCAAATAAATAAATAAAATAGCATGGCCTTCCCTTGAAAATTAAACAAGAGAGAAAAATCATGCGTCAAGCATAGATTATGAAACACTTTCCAACACATCATGAATGCTTTAGCAAAACTTAGCCTTTCAATAAGGTAAATAATATATCTAATTAAACATTTTAGAAAACATAAGGACTTTTTCCTAGAAATCCGCACAAACTTTGCAATTATGTAAAATAGCAAAGGAAACCGAATCAGGTGAAACTTGCACGTGAAGTGTTGTGCTATGGTATATAAGAGCATGGCCATTAGCCAAGAGATCATTAAATAATCTGTGTTTTCCGAGAATACAGCCACAAGAGGAGTGTCTATGTATTAGTGTGTACAAGTTTTACGAAAGCAATATTCATCAAGGAGCAAGTCCATCGTGAACTATTTATTTTCCGAAAATATCACCAAACGAACTACATACGATGTTCTAGAATGTTACTAGGAAGGACTGTCGGCCAAAAAAGAACTGGGATCGGGTAGGAAGGCAAAAAAAAAATCTCCAAGCCAGAGTTAGAGCAGTTGAAAGGACTGTTTGATGAAAACGACCGAGTATTAATCCATCCCATGCCTTTGAAATACAGTGTTTCACCTAACCACCAACAAAAGACAATCACTAAGAACCTGAACATCAAATATTACAAGAAATGGTCATAACAGAATGAACAGAAAAACAAATGGTTGTCGTGAAAACGAAGTGTGGTCACTTGTTCAGAAAATTCTCTGATAGAATATTCATCTTCGATGACGGTGACGGCTCATATTTTAAGCTCAAGCGTTCCACGTTTAACTATAACGGTGGCTATTATACATCTGATGTCTATACGAGCCAAGATATCATTAAATTTTCTACTAAAGCAAAATTCCAAGACAAGATCCTCGTATGGATTGCAATGGGTCCGAAAGGTTTGAGTCGTCCGTTCATCCGAAAGTCTGGGTTCGCTGTCAATGGGCAACGATATTTGAACAAGGGCATTCGCCGTCTTCTTATCCCCTACATCTGTAGCAACTACAATGACTGTGATTACGGTATCTGGCCAGACTTGGATAGCAGTCATCTCTGCAAAATCGTTCTCAGCCATTTCTGCCAGCAAAACTTCACTTTCATAAAGAAGTCTGACAACCTGGTTAGCGTTCCCCAAATTTGACCAATTGAGCGGTTCTGAAAGTATCTGAAGTCAAAAGTGTATGCCAAAGGCTAGAAAGCAGGTAACATCCAGAAATTGATCAATCAAATCAAGTATTGTTTCAAAATTATTAACTTAAATTTTGTACAATGTCTAGCAAGTACCACCAAAAGTAAAATCGATAATGTCAAACGAAGCGGTTTAATTGAAATCCGATAACAGTTTTACAGAGAATGTGGTTATTGAAGTCACCTTACAGTGCCCATTTGAGTTCTTTATCTCGTTTTTTAATGACTTTCAAGTCAAGAAAAGTTTGTGCAGATTTCTAGGAAACAGTCCTTATACCACATTTAAAAACCATATTTCAATAATTACCGCCCATAACCGTAAAAGTAATCCAGTTCTTTTGTGAAGCTCTGTATATGATCTATAAAATCTATACATATGATACACAGTGTGCTTAAATTATGTTTAGTAAGAAAATGCATAACATAGTAAAAAATTCCCGCAGTAAAAAATTCAGCAGTTTCTACCGATAGGGGGAAACGTACTTAAATTCTTTTGTACAGCCCTGTATATGACATGAAATTTACAAGCAATGCTTAAGCTACTTAAATTACGCTTCCATGAGTTAATATCCATAGGCGATTATATATCCAGTTCTTTGCATAGTCCTGTATATGATTTTATTTATATGCAGCAAACTTACCCTAGTATATTATACTAAATGTAGTTGAGCTTGAAAGACAACTTGAAGCTGCGTAACTCAAATTAAAAATAACATCTTTAAGCAATTCCTGCTTTTTCTCAATAATGCTTACGAATTTTTCTGTGTGTCTTACGAATTTAAAAATTGCTCTGTATATGTTCTATAGAATTTATGTACACCATGTAGTATTAAAAAATTAATTAAACTAAAAAACCATACCATAAGTGAAAACGGACTTGCAGCAATCATTCCTAATAGCCAAACTTCGCATACAGATTTGTTTCCGAAATCTTTTATGTGTCCCTGTAAATGAATGATAAATGCAATCCCCATCCTATTTTACTGCAAGCATTTTGTTGTTAGCTTCAGTAATATATATCAGTTTAATCATGTTTGAAATAGTGCAACATAATTGAAATATGCTGCGAACAGTTTTTATCCGTAGACTATCAAATAATCGAACTCTTTTGCATAACCTTGTAAATGAGTGATGAATGCTTCGCACCCCATATTCTACAGAAAGTATGTATTAGCACTAGAGATGAGACGGACTCAACCCCGACCTGACACTGGTTTGATTTTTATACCAGCTTTCGGGCTCGGGCCCATTCTTTCTCAAATTGGCAGTTTTATTTATTCTCGTACTCGTGTAGGAACAAAAAAGAATTTTTTTACCCCTTAAAAATTAATTATCCCATTGCAAGTCTTTTTAATGCTATTTTGATCAGGAAGAAAGTGAAATAGATTTTTTTTCTTTTTTTTTTTTTTTTAGTATTTGTCGAACATTATTTTAAAAGAAAACTTGTGATATTTGATGGTTTATGTCTGTAGTTTAACGCGAGTAACGTCCTGTTGATGTTGGCGGCAATCAGAATATGGCGCCATTAGGATACTGTTTAATAGGAATGTTTATTTATTATTACTTTTTTCAGAGATCTAATGCGAAATAAATATTTTCTTTTACGTCAATCAGCATTAACCTAAGATTTGCAAATTTTTAGTCTCCTATTGTCTGCGACTGTAATCGCTCTTTATATCAAAATAATGTTGGTGATTTTATTCATGCTTCTTCTTGAGGTCTGCTCATTCTGTGGCTCTGTTCTTCATATTCATACAATCACTTTCATACGTAAGTATATAAAATTGGCATGTGTTGTTATTCCCGATTGAAAGCAATCAAGCAGCGTTTCCTCTTTTTCTATAAAAGCATCGGATCTTTTCGGTAACGGTGTCAAATTTATAATTTAAACTTATTTTCAAAGCCATGATAAATGCGAAAGATGTACACCTTTTATAGGAAACAGAAAACGCTGTTCGATTCTTCGTCATATAAATCATAATTTCTGCAAATTTCATTAATTTATACATAAAATGCTCTTCGTTATTGTGTCCATCAGAGATACCTACTTGTTGTGGGAGAAAAATTTAAAAATCTTTTTAGGGAAGTATATTTCTATTTGACACTAAACGTCTCTTTTGATAAGATTTAATGTAAATTTCATAAAATTAATTATGTGCTAGAGATTAACAGTTGTTAAAAAATGAGATCTATTACATATAGAACAGCTTTTAAATATGCATTTTTGTTACACCTTTTTTTTCCGTGCATACTTTCGGTATCTCAATCGGGCTCTGATGGCACAAACTTTTTCGAATTCGGATTTAAAATTGTTGGCCCGGGCTCTGAAAAATGAGCCCGAACTCATCTCTAATTAGCACATCTCAGAAATTTTTATCAATTTCATTATGTTTGTAACGGAGTAACATTATTAAAATACGTCACAAATATTCTTTCTTCATAGACTATAATATGACGGAATACTTATGAGTTCTCCCGGACGCGAACTGTAAGTGCTAAACATAACATTACATGTAGTAGTAATCTTTTAGTACACCCCAATAATGTATATAAAGGTTATTATGTTTAAATACTGTAATACAACAATATTAAAATATACCGCAAATGATTTTACCCGATAGACCATAATCTAACGGAATACTTTTGAGTCCTCCTGTAAATGAACTATGAATGATACACACTTCATTTTGAATACCGAACATTCCATTGTAAACATTAATAACATATATCAATTACGCGTTATTCCGAGTATATTTACGTGAGTTAGAGCATGACCAGACGGGCAGACAAACCCAATTCACTTTTCAACTGCGTTGGAAAGTGTTACAAATATTTCTGGAAGAATCCCATGCTTATGAAAATGTTAAGAATGGCATGCTATTTCAAACCCTGCCCCTCAAACAAAATCTTGCCTCCTCTCCCCACTCTAAGAAACTTATTAAATGGCTTTCTGTCTTATCCGTAAAGCCTGCAAAGTCAAAAAAAAAAAATCTCCGTTTTAGACAGGTACCCTTCTTAGCAAGAATAATTATATAGTGCTTTCTTCATAGAAACTTAATTTTTTTTTCCGTTTACGAAACAATTCTTTTTTTGACAGGTTTCGTATTCGCAAGTTTTACAATAAATGTAATATACCTATACTCTTCAGAGGTATACTATAGAAAGGATGTTTTAAATGCCTTTAAGAATACTTGTAAAAAGGGAAACTGTCTATAATAGAATACTGTCATAAACGGAAAAAATGTTAGTCACTATCTTGAAATTATACCTGCTAAGATAAAAAAAAACCTCCTTAAAACGGAATTTTTCTTAGGTTTTCGTTTTGATGGGAGAGAGTACAGCCCCCCCCCCCCACCCCCGCGGCCGAACCCCACCCCACCCTTGTCTATGCCACTGTCCTCAAGGACAGCCTTGCCCCCCCCCCCAAGAAAATTCTGAAATGGCGCCCCTGGACTCAATCCTTCTGCATCTGCTGTATGAATGTCTGCATTTATTGTTAAACAAATCTTATTATAATCTAAAAGTTAAAAAGATATAAAATTACACCTTATTTCTCATATCTCCCCCCCCCCTTTTTTTTTACTACTTTTCTCATCATGGTAAATGAACAGTTAAATTCATCATTGGATTCTTTGAATCTGCTTCTGTTTTACCTCAATGACTTTTTAATTCTGTGTCTGTAAAAAAAAGTGTGTGTATGTTGTTAGCAATGAAGTGCTATTTGGGTGGACTAGAGGAAGTTTCTCCCCCTTCCCCCTTAAGGAATTTAGATTGTAGCAGGCATAACAAGTCAGACGAAAAAAAAAAAAAAAATCATTTTCTTCTATATTACTTCTTAAAGAATGAGTTTATAAAATGTATTAAAATGGGTCACTAATTTTTAAAATGGAAAAAAAAACTAGTGTTTTGGGGATTCAAAGTTTTTTTAATGTGTAAAATATACCTCTTTTCAAAGGTATTTGAAAAATTAAAAGCTAAGTATACTAAATAATACAAGAGGGGGGGGGGGGGTGCATAAAGACCATATTTTGTTACTAAAAATAAAAAATAGGCGTCCATATTCTAAAATGTAAAATCGATTTAGCACTAAATCGCGATGTTAGATGGATGATAAATCGATTTAAGAAATTTCTACATCGCCCAGTCCTAGCCATCATTGAGGCATGATGTAATCTTTTCCTTAGCAAATCTTAACTAATCAAGCAATCTAAATACTAAAAGTGCATTTTTAGCTCGAAGCTGCCATTTTGACTATTTTTTTTTAAAAAGGAAGAAGAAATAAAACTGCTTCTTTTTTTCTCTCTCCAGCTAATTTTAGAAAAATTAGTCTGCCATGTAGACATGTGCCATATGATGCCATGTAGACACTTATAAGAAAAGTTGGATTGATTAAAAATGTTTATCACTTTACAAATTTATTAATTCATGATTTTTCTAAAGTTTTGCTTGTAGCTTCTGCATAACTTGGATTTTGCATTTTTCAATAATGTGTAAAATAAATTAAAACATTAGGAAAAAAGAAAAAAAAAAACAAATGAAAAGAAACCAACATGTTTTTTTTTTTTTTTTTTTTTCAACCATTTGGTTTAAACCAAGCAACCCTGTTCACATGTAACCATTTTTGCTATCACAGGGCATGAACATTTTGATACCAAATCTTGCACTGTTCAAAGGTATGTATTATATCACTTTATACAACTATTTATCTGTATTTTGGATATATTTGTCTGTTTACCTTTCTATTTTTTGGTAACACTCCTTTGTTTTCGATAAACAGATCGAAATAAACGGATAATTCAACAGCTATAGACACACTTTAGTCATTTAGGGAACTTTAACTTGTATCAAACCTTCTGCCTTTATCGAAAAGAAGAAATTGCTAATTGATTCTAGCTAATGCGCCTAAAATAAAAAATGAGCTAGTAAATGTGTCAGAAACTAGTTACTTTGGATTTCAATACAAACTTGAAGAGTCATGTTGGAATTGCTAGGCACTGGAAAACAATTTCCGTGTTAGATAGGTTTCCTCTTAGCAATTATATTTGTCTGGTTATCCTTATTTATGTTTCTCAATAAACAGAGAAATTCCACAGCATTAGACATACTTTAGACATTTAGGGAACTTTAACTTATATCAAACCTAACCTTCTGCCTTTATCGAAAAGAGGAAAATGCTAATCGATTCTAAGTAATGTGCCTAAAATAAAATATGAGTTATTAAATGTGTCTGAAACTAGCTACTTTGGATTTTGATACAGACTTAACCCGGGAGAACTTGCTAGTGAGAATGCCCAATTGCTTTTCTTTTACTTTACATTCATATAAAATCAACTTTTTTTGGTTGGCTTAGTACTTTATTCACGAAATAGGTAAAATAATTGAAAAACATTTTTAAATTTTAATTAAAATGAAAAATGATTTAAATATGAGTCTTAAAAAAGTACGACTGTGAGAGAAAATCTCATGCAGCGAGTTCTCCCGGGTTAAAGAGTCATGTTGGAATCGCTAGGCACTGGAAAACAATTTCCGTGTTAGGCAGGTTCCCTCTCAGCAGTTATATATGTCTGGTTATGCTTACATTTTTCAATAAAGCTGTCTTGTTTTCGATTAACAGAGAAATTCTACAGCATTTGATACACATAGACATTTAGGGAACTTTAATTTGTATCAAACCTTTTGCCTTTATCGAAAAGAGGGAAATGCTAATCGATTCTAGCTAATATGCCTAAAATAAAAAATAAGTTTGTAAGTGTGTCAGAAAGTAGCGCCTTTGGATTTCGATACAGACTTAAAGAGCCACGTTGGAATCGCTAGGCACTAGAAAACAATTTCCGTGATAGACAGGTTGCCTCTTAGCAAGTATATTTGTGTGGTTGCCTTACGTTTTTCGATAAAGCTGTCTTGTTTTCGATAAATGGAGCAATTCCACAGCATTTGACACACTTTAGACATTTAGGTAACTTTAAGTTCTATAAAACCTTTTGCCTTTATCGAAATTAAGGAAATGCTAATCGATAATAGCTACTGCGTCTAAAATAAAAAATGAGTTTATAAATGTGACATAAAGTAGCTACTTTGGATTTCGATACAGACTTAAAGAGTCATGCTGGAATTGCTAGGCACTGGAAAACAGTTTCCGTGTTAAATAGGTTCCCTCTTAGCAGGTATCTTTATCTTACTATCCTTACGTTTTTCAAAAGAAACTTTTGTTTTCGATCAATGGGGAAATTCCACAGCATTTGACATTTAGGGGAACTTTGAACTTTATCAAAATTTTTGGAGTTATCGAAAAAGTGGAAAGGTTATTTAATTCATCAAATGCACCATAGTTACGCGATTAGGACATTGCAGTTTCATAAAGAAGAAAGGGGAATTTATTCCAATGCAAAGAAAATCATTTCAAAATACTGAAATTCAAATGAGATATCTTTATAAATTTCTTCCATAAGATTAGCATTAGCGAGCGGGTCTTTTCACTTGACTGAAGTAACCCCTTAAGCATAAATCTGGAGCAAATAATTGCGATAGCAGAATTATCGAGCAAGCCCTATCACTACTATAAAATATTCGGCCAGAATAATAGCTAAGTTTTCCAACAACTGTTTTTAGCTTCTTTCGTTATAATCGATTGTAAAACATCTCGATTGTAGATTCTAGGAATTAATCGATGGCTGTATCGATTGTGATTTTTTACGATGACGATTTTTCTCAATTGTCGAATTCTCGAGAATTGCTCATCACTACTCTAGGCATGACGGTCATGACTTTAGCACATACCCTCTGCCTAGTATATACCCTCTGGCTTTTTTATGACTACACATTGATGACAATCCAGATTTTGTAACACAAATCCCAGATAGCTCAATTTTTAGACTTTCTTTTAGATTCTGATGCCATGAAGCATAAACTGTCTGGGAAACTGTATATAAACGTAATAATGCACACATTAAAAATGAACACATAAAAAATTTTTTTAATGTTTTTTTTAATTATGAACTAAAAGTTAAAAATTTGAAAATTTTCTAATCCATGTAACCACATTATTATATGATTGATAATAATTGTTTATTCAGTATAATGATTATTGTTTTTGTATTAATTTTAAATAATTTTGATGTGATTTTTATAGGAAGATGACACTTTTTGCCAAGTCCTTGCTAATATGTGTGTGTTGACAATGTACAAAATTAGTATTGAAAATAATATCTGTGCTGAATTTAGAAAATTATCTAAGAAACGATTAGATGAATGTAAACCAAGGTATTGTAATATAGTTATTTTTCATATTTTTTAATTGTATTTTTGTATTATAGTATGTATTATAAGAAAAGTCAAGTTTAAATTTAATAATTTGCACACCTACCTGTTTGTAAAAGTCTTTTATTACTATTAATTAAATTATTTACAATTATTATTACTAAGGTAATACTATACTGATAGTCATAAAAAGGTTGCGACCAGAAGTATTTTATTGTTATAACTGAATTCTCAGTTGTTTCTATGTAATGTGAAGAAAACTGATTTGAATAAAATTATAGTAGATTCATAAATAACTGACAGTTACAGAGCTAAGTGTATGGCAGAAAGTATCAAAATCTTGGTAATCAGGAGGACATTATCACTTTCACTTTCTAACTGTACAAACACCAAACTGTAATTAAAATTACTATAAAGGAAAAAAATAGCTGTTATTATTAAATAATTAGCAGAACTACCCGGCTTCGCCCGTCTGAATTATAAGGAGCCTTCCAGGTAAAATAAAGCGAAATAATACGGTAATCACAATAACTGAAATTTGTGCATTCCCATCCCCAAATCGTTATAAAGACAATCAAAAAACATGGCGTTATTGTCTCGCAGCCATAGTAAAATCCCTGATCTTTAATAACAGAATGCACGTTTTCTTTGGCAGGTGTAAAAGAAAAATATGTAATTTTCCTGACAATATGAAAAAAAAAATTCCTCCAAATCACGCAGCACTTAGTGAAATTCTCATTTGTATGGTATTATTTGCATTATAAAGTAAAAAGACTATGTCAGTGCCCATAAATTGTGCCCCATAAATTGTAACTCATATAATGTTCCTTTACTGCAATTTTTGTAACTTTTAAACATCGCACAATTTCATTTTTTACAATGTCGAATAGAAAAAAGTTCTTTCAAATGAAATTTGTTTGAAAATTGTACCTCAGATTTCTGATTTTAATGGATTTTAAAGTACAGTAAACCCTCGATTTAACGGACTAATTGGGACTAAGATGTGTCCGTTAAATCGAAAGTCCTTTAAATCACAAAGTACTATTTATAATATTATTTTGTTATAATTATAATACATATATATATTATTATGTACTTGTAATTACATATATTATTACAGTGCAAATTACATATATATAATATATATATACAATATATACAGTGTATATACATGTATTATATACATAAATATATATTGTATATACATATATACTACTGTATATATATATATATATATATATATATATAAACACAATACATTACTTTTAATAATATAATATTGGTAATGAAATACAAACGAATTAACACATATGCAACTTTTATGGGAATGAAACACTTTTTACACAGAAATAATAATTAATAAACAAGCAATAAACAAATGGAAAAAAATTACAATGCCCCCAAAACAACAGGCATCATTTTATGTTATTTACATCACATTAAGGTTGCTCCATACTGCTGGATTGAAAAAACGCGTCTAGTTTTAGTTGTTTCCCACTTGAATGCTGTTTTTTTATTATAAGAGCTCGAAATTGTCTAAAGTGTTCATAATACGCAAACACTGCGGGATCTGAAGATGCCCCTATGTAAGTAATGACGTCATCCATATGCTCTCGTACTGTAGATAATTTCGGTCGAAATTCGCTTAATTCTTCTTTCTTGTCGTCCTCGACCTCATCTTCATTATCATCATGCAGAATACTTTCTGCGATCTCCTCCTCATTTAGAATCTGGTAGCCTGGATCTGCTTCGTCATTCTCGAGCCACTGTTCTATATCTTTCTCAGGGATATCATCACCAGCCTCCATTATTGTACTCCTAAAATCCGAAATCTCAAACCCTGTAAAATCGTATTCAGGATCTGCGTCGTTGAGTAGTTTTGACCAGCCATTAGCCAGTGTGGATACCTTCATCTCCCTCCACGCAGCAGCAAAGTTAAAGATAGCTGATTTTAAATTGTAGGTGCCGAAATTTTGCAGCGTTCTGGCTCCTCTCAAATCTTCTACTGCATCATTTTCATTTTCCAACACTACCATTACTTCTTCAAGGAATTTCTTCTTATAAATCCTCTTGCAGGCAACAATGACTCCTTGGTCCATCGGTTGAATTAATGAAGTTGTGTTTAGAGGAAGGAAATCACATTTTATTCATCCATCCCTGCTAACTAACTTTTCCGCGTTAGGTTGGCAGGGAGCATTATCAAGGAGTAATAGAGCTTTTACTTCGTGGGAAGGTATTTTCATAACTTCTTCTTGATAGTGACGCACGGCAGGAACAAACTGGTTAAAAAACCAATCAGAAAAAATATCGCCTGTGAACCAAGCTTTCTTTGAACTAGAATAGATGACTGGCAGTTGTTGCATACTAATATTTTTTAGAGCACGCGGTTTCCTGGCCTTTCCAACTACCATTGGTTTAAGACGATGATTACCATCAACATTAGCACAAAGGAGTGCTGAAATACGCTCCTTGTTTAGCTTGCAGCCAGGCGTCTGGGCTTCATGTTTGTACGCCAAGGTATTTTCCGGCACAGAACGAAAATAGAGTCCTGTCTCGTCAGCATTGTATAACTGACACAAAAGTAGGCCCTCGGATTCTATCAGTTTCTTTATCTTTTTTCAAAAAGGTTCCACCTGTTCGATGTCGGCACTTAAAGATTCACCGCATGTTTTCCTGTTAGTGAAACCATGGCGTTTATGAAAGCGCCAAAGCCAACCATCACTTGCATGAAATGTCACTAAACCCATATGTTTCGCCAATTTTTCTGCGGCTGCCCGCAACTCAACACTACGGATGACAACGCCACTTGACCGCTATTGTACAAACCATTTGTATACCTTCTCCAGTTTTTATTTTGAGCCACTTTTACATGTTTCCTGTCCGCCACTGAGAAACTGCTTTTTGAATCACCCACGCTGTATTTAAGGGGAAAATGGACTAGTTTTTCCTTATTCTTGCGAATGTCTGAAACGGTTTGTTTTTTAACTCCGTATAGTTCGCAAACACGTGCGACCGACACACCACTCTCTAACTTCTCTATCAACTCAAGTTTCTGTTTTATAGATAAATTAACGCGTTTCCGTTTAATATTACAAGCCATTTCAAAAAAGCACTAGTAGCAAAATACACTTGTGAACTAAAGCAGAAATGGATTGTGGGTACGCTAGCGCATGCATAGAACGAAAAGCATATCATATGGCCGCATAAGTCGCCAGCATCATTGCGCATGCTTAGAACGAAAACCACGCTGCAGTGACAATCAAAGCGTGCGCTTTCGGCGTTTCGTGTTCTTTCCCCTTTTTTTAAGGTTTCGTTCATTTGATCACGAGACATTGTGTCGCCACAGATATAATAAATATATATTTATTTTTTACCAAGAAATCGCTTTTTAAAAATAGTAAAAAGAAATGCTTTGTCATTGTACATTGCTTGATTTTTTACATATAAAAGCTTAAAAGAGGGTTGCGTGTTGATTCTCAAGTAGGGGAGGAAGAGGGGGGCAGTAATACTTTTTTTTTTTTTCGAAGCGTGTTTCATCGTTTTAGAAGCTGTTTTATCATGGAGGCTTCCAGTAAATAATAGTGATAAATAAATATTTGACATTTGTCAAATATAAAAATTTGAAATACTGGTGTTGAATTTCAGGTTAGGGAGAGAGGAATAATTTTAAATTAACGATTTTGATTTGTTAATTTAAGGATAAAGTGTTTTAAAAGGGATATTAAACGAAACCCTCTGTGCGATCTGCGATCACACTTATCCGCTTGTTTTACTTTAATTTTTAATTTTTTTTTTTATTAGTCCGTTGAATCCGAAGTCCGTTGAACCGAGGTCCGTTAAATCGAGGGTTTACTGTAATTTTTAAGCATGGATATTTTTAAAGTTGAGTGCAATCCGATTATGAAAGGTGAACTTAACCTGTTTACACTTAATGCAATAGTATAAAGAAAAGACGTGTCTATGAGTAACGCTGGTATCATATTTTCGGTGGCAACAACCTAACACAACAATAAACTTCCCTTTTACTGCAGTTTAACGTCTAAACATTGTACATTCGATTGTTCCAACGTATTATAGAATACAAAAGTACTTTCAGTAATGTTTGTTTGTAATGTTTATCTCAATTTACAAATTTTTTATGGGTTTTAAAATAATTTTTAAGCATGCATATTTTTTAAATATGCTTGCAACCCAAATACAACAGACTAACTCAATTGTTCAAAAACATTGTAAATAATTCAGAATTTGTTTGCTTTCGTGTAATATTCAATAACTAAATTGGCAAACGAAATTAAAACGCGAAAAATAAAATAAAATAAAACACTAATTTAACAGATATCAAATCAAACTACTCAAAATAACCTGATAAGTATATAAAATTCAAATGGGAATTTCGTTCCGGATGCATATAACTTGAATTCTTCAGAACGGATTTCCATGCGACCTGCACTATTAGTTTTTTAGGGAAGATTTTAGTGCGTAATATATTGTTTTCCGTTGTTTAGTCATAGAATTATAGGGGAAAGTTATACAATCATGTGAACCCAATTATGAAGAATTAGTCTTATTAGCTGAATGGAAAAGGCAGAACTATTTTTATCTCTAAGTATATTGACGGGTTTATCTTCAGTAATGGGGCTGTGCACTAGGGTATTCTTATTTTAATGAGTCTGCCTGACACCTTTTACGGCATGCACCTTTGTTTAAAACAATATAGAATGACTTATACTTTAAGCTAGGGTGTCAATGATTTTAATCAGTTGATTTAAATCAGCGATTAAAATCATGATTTTAATCAACCGATTTTTTAAAAAAAATCATTGATTTAAATCAAAAATTTTCTAAATGTTTAAAATGTCAAAAAATATATTAAAATCTGACATAAACATAATTTGAAAGTTTCTACAGGTATTTTGGCTTATGAATAAACAAAAAAAAAAGAGCTTTAAATAATTGTTTCTTAGCTTAATTCATGAGTATTGTAAAAAATTAAAAGCAGTTGAGTTTATAAAAAGCATTGTTTTTAAGTTTTTATCCAAATTAAAACAGTTTAATTTAAAAATGATATTTAAATCTAATATAATTTGCAATGTCATAAATTCCTTTAGGTAATCAATTTATGCATTATTTTATATAAAATTACACATAGCAAGTGTAATACATTTCTACAAGTAAAAGAATAAATAGTAATTAATAGCAATCTCAAGTTAAAGAAGAATGAAAGAATGACATCTTTTCAAAACTAAATTGTAAATGAATGCATAAGAGAAAAAGAAATAATTGGTATAAAAATGCTAAGCTCAGCAAGAAGTTCTTCGGTATAGGTTGAATAAATGTTTTTAACTTTGTAACTCACATAATACTAAATAAAAAAACTAGTATGTTGTGGCCATCACAAAACTTTCTTCTATCTCATACTTGTCAATACTTCAAAATTCATTATCACAGTGCATCTATGCTCATCATGAGGATTCTAAAAAGATGAAATTCCGTGCATTAGTTCTTGAGATATTACTGTCCATAAAATCGTGTAAATCCATCAAAATGCAGCATAGCAGCGCCACCTATTGGGTGATTTACACCAGACCCTAATTATCATCCACATGTGTCAATGTCTAACTGAATATGAAGTTTGGGGAAAATCCGTGCATTAGTTCCTAAGATAGAGCTATTGCGCAAATCATGACAAATGCAGCATAACAGCGCCACCTGTTGAGCGATTTACACAACCACATAATCAGTATCAACATTTATCAAGGTGTACTTGAATCTGAAGTTTGATGAAAATTCGTGCATTAGTTCTTGAGATAGAGCTATTGAGGAAATAGTGCAAAATGCAGCATAGCAGCGCCACCTATTGGGCGATATTCACCAACACATAGTCAGCATCATTTCATATCAAAGAGTAACTGAATCTGAAATTTGATGAAAATATGTCCATTAGTTCTTGAGATACAGCGATTGAAGAAATCGTGAAAAATGCTGTATAGCAGCGCCACCTGTTGAGCGATTTACACCAAAATGTACAAAATGTCAATTCATATCAAGGATTAACTGATTCTGAAGTTTAGTGAAAATTGTTGCATTAGTTCTTCAGATACCGCTATAATGGAAATTCTGAAAAGTGCAGCATAGCAGCGCCACCTGTTGAGCGATTTGCACCAAAACACAAACAGCACTAATTCATATCAAAGTATACATGAATCTGAAGTTTGTCGAAAATCCAAGCATTAGTTGTTGAGATAGAGCTATTGCGGAAATTGTAAAAAATGCAGTATAGCAGCGCCAACTGTTGAGCGATTTACACCAAACTGTACAAAACTTCAATTCATGTCAAGGATTAACTGAATCTGAAGTTTGATGAAAATCCGTGCATTAATTCTTGAGATAGAGCCACTGCGGGAATTGTAAAAAATGCAGCATAGCAGCGCCACCTGTTGAGCGATTTGCACCAACATGTAATCAGCATCAAGTCTTATCAAGGACTAACTGAATCTGAAGTTTCATGAAAATCCGTGCTTTAGTTCTTCAGATAGAGCCATTGCGGAAATCATAAAAATGCAGCATAGCAGCGCCACCTGTTGAGCGATTTGCACCAACACGTAATCAGCATCAAGTCATATCACGGACTAACAGAATCTGAAGTTTTATGAAAATCCGTGCATTAGTTCTTGAGATAGAGCCATTTCGGAAATCATACAAAATACAGCATAGCAGCGCCATCTGTTGAGCGATTTGCACCAAAAACTAATCAGCATCAATTTGTATTAGGGACTAACTGAATATCAATTTTTATTAAATTCCGTGCATTAGTTCTTGAGATAGAGCGCCCACAAAATTTGTGTCACATACACACAGACAGACAGACAGGCAGACTCACAGAGTCACAGACAGACATTTTGTAAAAACATGTTTTTCGCGTTCCCTGACCTCTAAAACGTGTAAATCCGTCGAAAACCGGAATTCGAAAATTTTCATGAATCCAATACTTTCTTCTTGTAAAGATAGAAGAAAGTAATAATGATTTGGGATTGAAAAGGCAGCAAAATTTCTCTTAAAAAGAAAAAAAAAATTGAACCATTGATAGCTAATAATCCACACTGAGAGGTAATAATGCTGTTACTTAAATATTTTGAGGATTTCAGATATAAGTGGCTAACTTAGATTTATCCTATATGAATGGGTTTAACTCATTTTCATAATTCTTTTGGTTATCATACACATATATGTGTGTGTAAGTCTAGATTTTGGTGGTTTACAGTAATTTTCCTAAATACAAATGCAAAACGAGCTGCAAACAATATTTGTTAGTTTTGTTATTTGTGCTACTAACTAATGAATTACTTATTTGCAGTTTTTATTAATCCTATAATTACTTATACTATTTCTTCTAGGACTTTTTAAAGTGGTGCCGTACCATGCCCCTTTTGAAATTGGCAAAATGCACAATGCCTTAAAAAAAATAGTTGAAATTCACCTGTAGTTGTAGCCAGAGATTTCTTGTAAAAAAACTTCCCTATTCAACAGTATTTCTAAATTCACGTGGGCAAGATCTCGCAAAAACATAGAACTTTATTTCTTTAGAAAATACAGGATATTATTAAAATATGTTATTTAATTGTATTTTTCAATTTGTTATTCATAAAATTATTAAAAATTAAGGACACTTTATTCATCATACTAAAAATTATTCTTTTTTTTTTCCTTATATCATTACTAAACACATTACTAATATATTTCCTCGTGAAATAGTACCCTTTTTTGGAACTAGCATTCTGTCCCTTTTCCTTTTTAAAATGAATACTACATTATTATCATTTTAATAATTAAGTCTTAAAAATGTATAATATGTTCCTAATTCGAGAGTTAATTGTTTAATAATTATTAATTTGAAGTAGTGTTAACTATTTAATATAAAATGCAGTTAATAATTTTAATAAATGTTAAATATCATTAGTATTTATAAAATTTTACATAATTATTACAATATTAATGTATATAACATTATTGTATGATACTACCTAATGAAACTACTAATTTACAGTTTTTATAATTTCTGTAATTACTAATAATTATAATTTTATTAATTAAAGTGTAAAACAATAGATTATGTTAGCAATTAGTGGTTTAATTGTTTTGGAAACCTAAAACTCTTGGTAACTATTCCGTATTTGAACGCTGGGAAAAAAAATCATAAAAATCTGATTTAAATCCAAAAAAATCTGAATTAAATAAAAAAAATCAGATTTTTTTGATTTTTTAAAAAAAAATCATGATTTTTTTACACCCTACTTTAAGTGACTACCTGGCATGCAGCTTGATTACAAAATACTAACCTGCAATAATGCTTAAGGTGCTACTCCAGTTCCCTGCTCAACAATGCGAAACTTTCCGACACATTTTCTGACTCATTAAACGTAAAGGCTTGAAATATGTAGGCCTGACTATTAAAGCGATTTGGAATTGAAATGAGTTTTCCCTTTTTTCATAAATAGATTACTTATCGAGGTATGAGCAATTGTGGTTGCGTGACGGCCGGATTTTCTCTTTATTGCACTGTTGCGTCCAAAATTCAGTTCAAAATACCAACGGAAAGATCTTATAGCTTTACCAAAATATGGAAACTATCATGCGATTACATAGTTTATAAAAAAGAACTCCTGTCAATTTCATGTGTTTCCAAACAAAAATGCCCCGCCAGTAGCCAAGAGGTTCTGCTCTCGAAGCTGGTAGACGGGAGGTGCTGGGTTCGATCCCAATCGCGCCCGTTGTCCTAATCGTTTGGAGTTTTTGTGGTTTTCTTCGAACCTTGGATTTCCAAGCGTTAATACGGGTTAGGTTCCCTTAGAAAGACCCCCATGAAGGGCACCCACCCCCTGGGCCTATATCCCTTGAGCAGATAATTGGCCATCAAAAATCAACCCACCACCCAAACAAAAATTAATTAAAATATATGGCAGAAAATAACTCCTTAGGATTTGAGAACAGCCTTAACTTGACGTTTATGAAAAAACTAACATTTTCAGTTTTAATTTTGGAACTCGTGAAATTTAAATTCAGAAAAAGGATGTTCTTTTGACACATCGTGGTATTTTTTTAACTTTTTAAATTAAAATGCATGTTTTCTTTGGCGCGCGTAACAGAAGTATACAATATCTCCCACCCTTAATGCAAAAAAATGCATCCAAATGAAGTAGTAGTTACTAAAATCTTATTGAAATTAAATCTACAATGATTAGATGAAATGATGTCATTTTCCATAAATTTGAAATCAAGACATCTGTCAAAAAATTTTTTGAAAATGTAAATAACCGCTCTCTTTTTGCTATAAATCACAGAAAATGTTAGCACTGAATCTAAAACAATACAACACTTAGCGATAACGTATAGCTATAAAATATGGCTGTAGTATACATAGGTGCCAAGTTGCCACTAATCCTCCGTAATATGTGGGTTAATTTAACCCTGGTTTAATACATTTCGCACCAGAATTTTCTTTCAGAGATGAAATTAAATAAATTTCACGTAAAAAACTGGAATTAAATAAATAAAGATTCATCAAATAATTTTTCTGGTTCGAAACGTTGTTAAACTTGGTTAAACTAATCCACGCATTACGGAAGATTAGTGCGAACTTGGCACATCTGAGTATACAATCAAAGTAGTAAGCAAAATATAGGAGCCATATGTTTATAATGAGTTTGATTGCGCGTTGAAAAGATTTGATAGAATGTGACGTCATATCTAGCCTTTTTTTTTTCTTTTTCTTAAATTGTTTTCATGAAGTTGATTGTTTGTATTAAAATAGATGTTTTAATTTAAAAAAAAAATTCAAATTGAGGTTCTACGCTATTTTCCCGCTCTTATAGTTAAAGTTTTTATTTTATATGCAAAGAAATGTGAATTTTCTGTTTAGAATGACGTCAATATCAAACATGCAAAAATATAGCAAGAAAATCTGAATTTATATTGGCAAATAGAAACAAAATACATGCATTATCCTTATTTTTTTTCACATTATTGTGTCATTTTTTAGGGTGTAGCAACAGGAAAGAAACTTTTGAATTAAAAAAGATTTAAAAAGAGATTTTTCTATAATGTTAAATTATGGAAGTGGTAGAAAAAAGGGATAAATAGTGGCCTGATAATTTTTTTAAGTAGACAGTGATCTTTTCCATGTTCTAAAACTTATGTACATGAAGTTTCGTGCAAATCGGTCAAAAATTGAAGATTTGTATAAGGGACATACACACAGAGAACGGCTTTTATATATATAGACACAGGATATACATAATTAAAAGTCCCCCTTCTCAAAGCTATCTTTAGTCGAAACTATTCACCAAAAAAATATGAAATTTTGAATGTATCCAAATAAAGGGATACAAAAGACATTTGGTAGAAGAAAAAAATTTAAAAATAACATCCGGAGCATGTTTTCTGATAAAATTTCTGCATGTATGAAAATTTTAGCAACCACATGATGTATCTGCTCACACACAATGAAAATGTTAAATAAAAAGACACAATGGATCTCTTGTCAGTCTCATGCCTTTTCAACAGAAAATGTTGTGCAGTTTACATGATTGGCCTTTACTGGTGAAACTTTTATAACAAAATGGTGATTCCGCACCCGATACTTTGCAGTGGTTTCCAGTTGTGAAACACATTCATAGAGGTGCAATGACTGCAAATGGAATATTGCAGAACTCAAGAACAGTATTACCTGATATGCCCTCAATGTTTCCAAAAATTTGCTTCACATGATTGTTGGGCATGGTATTTTGCGATTTTAAACTGTATTTGACAATAATGGTTAATACGTTAAACAGTATTTGTCTTGATAAATCAGCTCTACAACATATAAGCTTACTTTTGTTAATTTATGAGAAAAAAAATCAATAACACAATGTTAATAATCATATGTCCTCTGGTGGCCATCTTTGAAATTAATTTTTTTTTCTACTAAATGTCTTTAGCATCCCTTCATTTAAACACATTCCAAATTTTAGACTGTTCTGAGTAGATGAACTTTAATAATGTTCACACTGTATATTTCTAAGTGAAATAAATATCTGTTATCATAGAAGAAATTATTTAAAAAAATTAGAGCAAATTTAATAAGAAAATTCTATAACCTTTTTATTGTTAAATAAAACTGGCAGTTAAAAAAAAAAAAAAAAAAAAAAAGTTGTGATTTGCTTGCAAGATTTTGGATTTTACCTAACAAAAGCACTTGTTCTTCTTTCTATTTTTCAAGATATGTCTGAATACGTGAAAGAATATCATATACTGACCGAGTGTTATAACAGAGTCTGGAATATAATGGAGTATCGGATAATCAAAAGTCCACTGTATTTTTTTCAAGTTTTTTATTTCTTGTTTACCCCACTACTGAGTGTAGTTTTTGTAAAAGATAATGTTGTATTATCAGTTATGTGATCTATCTGTTAAAATTGATCAATTTCATTTAGACTTACTGGCATTAATGATTAATTTCTGTTCTAAAAATTAAGATTGTAATTCATAAGAATATAATCATGCCTTTTAAATAGAGTGAAAAATAAGAATATTGCTGGGGAAAAAAATTTACTAATTAAAACAAAGTCATAAAATTATTTTGCGATTCCTTATTTTAGAAATTATGACAAAAGGATCTAAAGTGTTTTATGATAATGATAAAACAGCTGTTATATTTGTACTAATTGTTTCTATGAAAGACTTTTAAAATTCTACCAGCATCTCACTTATTTAATTTCTCCCATTTTTTAATATTGCTTAAAAAGTGAAAACTGATCAAAAGATTTTTCACTTTATTAAAAAAAAATTCTAAAATCTGCCAGAACTGTTATAAATTTTAATATTACTTATTAAATTACTGTATCTATATAAAGGTAATAATTTCTTTGTTACTCTAGGCCAGGGTTGGTGGACCTATGGTATGTGTGCCAGAGTTGGCACGTAAGCTAATGTTTCTGGCACACGAAAATTTTTAATTCGGTATTCGTTATAGAGATAAAATCCATCTTTTATTTCTGTTATAACCAATAAAATTTTGTTCCATTTTTGTTGTACGGGCAGATCCCAAATAAGGAATTATTTTTTGCATCAATTAACAGATAAGAATATTTTTTTTTCCTTTCATGCTATGCATTGTTTTCGACATGTATTTTGCCTTTCTATGTGAATTTAAAAACCTGCAATTTTCAACTGAGTTTCGCTTGACAGTCACTGCAATAAAATGGCAAATGGATCCAATTTAGCTATGTATATTTGTAAAAATAACAAAATATGAACCAGATATAAAGCATTTTTTATCGAACGTACAACAGCAAAAATCTCATCTATACGTTATTAGTACACTGTTTAAAGCAACTTGGAAAATTATAACCGAGATGTTGCATTAATAATAGGTTAAAAATCAATGATATAAAAACTCGTATCTTTTTCACTTGTTACAATACATATCTCATAAATGTATCATATTTACGAATTAAAATTTCATTCATTTAATGGCTGATTTCAATATACAGAAAAATCACATTTTGATCTTTAATATTTTTTAATTATTAATGTATGATAGCAGCTGATTTTATAACCAGTGTTTCGTATAAACATCGTACTCTTCAAAATTATTTTTGTATAAGTTTGGCACGTTACATTGTGGATAGATATTGTTTGTGAATTTTCGGCACGTGTACGTGAAAAGGTTCGCCGAGCCTGCTTTAGGCTTTCTATAGAAAAACTAATCCTAGAACTTTCTTATATCTCATACATCTTAATATTTCAAAAAGTAGTTACACATGTTAATACTTAATATTATTAGTTCAATACTTTACCAACTTTGATTTTGATCTTAATTTTCTACTTCAGTCAGGTAATTGGAGTAATGACGAGTTAATCTATATCATGATATTGATTAAAATCAATAGTTTTTCCTTATTCTGCTGTCATCAGCTGTTTGCGAATAGCCGGCTAAGCAGGGTGCGAGTTCCCGTCGCTGCATGACCTGCCGATGGACAATAAAACTATGAAAAACCGAGAAAATTATACAAAACTCACTATCACAACACCTCCTTTCCTGCAGATTTTTTTCCAAATTCAAGGAGGACCATAACCAAAAACATGCACAAAAAATTTGGTACAATTTTATGCATAACTTTACACACTTTTTAATGGTACAATATTGAAATAACTCAAAAATCACTATTACAATGCCCTCTTCTGTTTTGAATATTTCTGAATATTTCTAAATTGAAGGAGGACCTGCTTGCCACAGTCAAAAACTTACACGAGAAATTTGGTTCAATTTTATGCATAACTTTACACACTTTTTAATGGTACACTATTGAAATAACTCAAAAATCACTATTACAATGCCCTCTTCTGTTTTGAATATTTCTAAATTGAAGAAGGACCTGCTTGCCACAGTCAAAAACTTGCACAAGAAATTTGGTTCAATTCTATGCATAACTTCATACACTTTTCAATGGTACAATGGCGACACACAGACAGACATTTTGTATAAACATGTTTTTTGGGATCTCTAGCCCCTTAAATGAATAAATCCGTCGAAAACCGAATGTCGAAAAAAATTTCGATTATAATGCTTTCTTCTATTGAAGATAGAAGAAAGTAAAAAGTGAATGTGATTTAATAATTAAAAAATATATATATATAGTTTGTATTGTTGGCACCAAAGAAAACAACAAAAAAGTGTGTAGATAATGTAGTGAATGTGGTACATTACACGCATCTTTTAAAATAGTTTTTTAATTAGAAAATTTGTTTTCTTTGTTTACATAGTACTAAAAATTTATTTTATCTCCGATTATGAAATTATTTTAGTTTATGAATTATGTGTTTGATTAGGGTCAAATAATATCTTAAAAAATAGTATATTTTTTGTTTGTTATTGTTTTCTGTAAACCCAAAATAGTGTTACTTCTTTTGTGCATCTATGTTATTTGTCTTAATTACAGAAAGCAGTTATGGTTGTTTTATATTGAAGATGATCGAAGGGATGCTTGGATGGATCTTCATAGGGATAATGTCCCAAATATTTTTGCTCCATATCCTGCTCAAAAAGTAATGTAGATTTTAATTTATACTTATATAAGTCGTCATTCAAGGTCCAAAGTAATTTCAACAATTTAAGTGAATTTAAAAAAGGATACATGTGAAATATATTGCTGTATTTATTATGCAGGTTTTTCAGATGAATCTTAATAAAGTTGTAATAATGAACTTTTATTTGATTAAAATTAAGCTTATGAAAGATTTTAAAAACCTTGCTTTAACATTTTTAATAAATGATTTATTAATAAAATAATTGGATAAATAATAATAATAATAAAAAAAATAAATCAGAACCTTTTGCTCCGGAAATTTATGGATGGTTACTGATCATCTATATTAATAAAATAAAGGTGTTTGTCTCTGTGTGTATGTTGGCGATTGCTAGGGAAATCTATCGCACTGCAAATTTGGCTCCAGATAGACTAAGACCTCGGATTTAAAATTTTTTAATTAGATTTTTTGTTATTTTGTATTAAACAGAAACATTACATATTTCCCTCATTTTCCTAGTTCACCAGCAATAAAAGCCATCCACATTAAATCTCATAGCCCAATGTAGTAAATTCTGTCTCCTTTTCATTAAAGTTTGTTCGGAACTTGTATAGCAATTTTGAACATTTTTGGGTTCTTTTTTATGTCCACATCTTACTGAAAGTGAGGCCCTTCTTATCTATTTGTTACTTTACCCATCCAATGTTATGTTTTATATCCCCATATATAAAAAAAACCCCTCAGGAATCTTTAAGAATAATTTGAATTTATAAGATTTTTTTAAAGGCAATAAGAAAGTGAGAAACTTGTGTTGATGGTCATGAAGATCTGAGGAGGGATTCTTTTCACACTGATTTGCTATTATAACCTTTTTATTATTATTATAATTTTTATTAATATATTTATTGCTATTGCAACCTGTTGCTATGACAACTAGAACTGAGTTTCTTCTGAAATGAAAGATAAGTAATTTCATTTCATCTTTTACCTTATGGCAGGCCTGGGGTTGGTCAAGGGAAAACAAATGAGATAGCAATGATTTTCATTCGGCTTTTTTTTTTTAATCCAGTAACCAGTAAGGTTTGTCACAGGCCAATTTTCTGTCATTATACTTGGGCTAGACTGGACCTTGTATTCTCCTTATTTATTTTACTCTCATTCTTTTTTTAAATTCTTCTTATACTGGATCCAAGCACAGTACTGGGCTTAATTTTCTCAGCAAGCCTGAACTCGCTGGCTTGGGTGCAGTGCCAGACAGGTCTGCTAGTGTTAATATTGAGGAATCGATTGTGATTGATTATGAATTATGAAAATTGTTCCAGAAACTAAATGAATAAAAATTTTCCCACTATTTTCTTAAAGCAAGAAAAAACCTTTTATAGCCTATCCCTCTAGGTAATTCAAACATACACAGATAAATCACAGATGTGGTATTTTTAATTGAAATTATTTTTTTTCTTCTTCACCTAACTAAAACATTTTACAGGGAATGCCGATTCATAAACAGCTCAAGGCTTCTTTTTCTAAGATCGCTAATAAAGTTAAGCACTGAAATTTGCTATCGGTAAACAAATAATTTAATACATCCATGTCTGTGAAAGGAAAATGAGAATAACGAAATTTAGCAAGTTGTTGGTGTTTTATTGGTTTACTTTCCTGTCCCTCTTTATTTAATTGGTTATTAAATGGTTACAAAAGAAAACTTAGTTATAAATAATTTAATCTAAATTGTAGTTAAAAAATATTGTTGCATATGCTATAAAGTGTTGTGTGCAATGTTTACAGTTTTTTCTTTGCTCCTGTTCATTTGTACTTAGAAAATTTTAAATTAAATTTTTAATTATATTTTAACTGTTTATGTATTTATTGGTATTTTATTTATAAAATTTAGAACTTCAGAAATAACATTTTTTGGTATTTTTTTTTTAAATGAAAGCATATTTTATTATTTATATTAATTTTAATATCTAAAACTACTTCTGTAAGATTGTCTTGTATTATAGTAAATACCGTTAACTAAAAAATTACTCAGAATTTCATTCTCATGATAAAATATGAAAGTTCATAATTTCATTGTCAAAATAAAATATAAAAGTTTAAAAAAATATATTTTTTAAGTGTTTATTAAAATATAATAATCAGTAACTTAGTATTCTAAATTTAAAAAAATAATTCTAACAATCAAAATTTTTTTTAATGCTGCTTTGAATTCTTTGTTTTTTTAATTTATCCGTTTTTTAGCAAACAAAATCATTTTAATGTATTCTTATAATTTAAATAGTATATAGCTAGACCTATTCTATCATGAACAGAACAGTATAATTTTTTTTTTAATTCTTTATTAACAGCAATCTTCTTTTGCTCTTTTTTGTTGCCTCATAAGTTTTTATTTGATCTTATTATTGAAAAAATAAATCCATATATTTTTCTAAATATTAATTTCGAACCTTGCCCCCCCCCCCCCCCCCCCCCCCCCCCCCCCGTTCCCCCGTTCCCCCGATCCCCAAGGTTTTGTGCTTTATTTTAAAAAATGGTCTCAGGAAAAACAAAAACAAAAAAAAAAAAAAAACATTTTAACGAAATTCAATTGTTTAATATAGTTTAGAAATTATATGAAAAATTTGTCTTGCTGAGTTTAACTGGTATTTTTGCCCAGTTTAATAAATAAAATTACCTTTTTAAACAGTTTGCTTATTAAAGAATACCATTGTAAAAGATTTTAAAGTTATATATATATATATAAGTTATGTGAAATCTTTTTATTAAAATATTGCATTTATATTTTCTTAGATTACTCCCCCGTCCTAATAGTGACTTTATTCTAAAAATATTTCCCTCACCCTCTCTTCATGGCTGTTTATTTTAATGTACAGTACAGAACCATTTATCCGGAATGCTTGGGGTCAGATGTATTCTGGATAACTGGTTTTTCCGGTTAACTGGTTGTGTATGAAAGCAGCATCCATTTGATAAGTTTTGTGGAATATATGTAGTTGTGGCGTTATTTCTGATATTAAATTATTAGATTACTTGGATATCAATGCAAGAAAGATCAAAAGTTAACCAGAGTTTTAAAAAGGAAAATTACGGGAATCCCTTAGGAACAAAAATTCTTCTGTTTCCTCTGCATGAAAATTAAAACATTTAAAATACTATAAATATGTTTTTATTTCAAATACTAGATGTTGTCATCAAATTATACAATTGTTTAAGCGGAGCCTATGTCAAACTGGCGTTGTGTTATACCTTTTTTTGCAAAGATTCCGAAATCAGTCTATCAGAAATATCATTCCGGATAACTGGTTTTCCGGTTAACTGGTTTCCGGATAAATGGTTCCATACTGTATTATGTACATAGTAGTTATATCTTCATCTTGAACTTGATATTATTATTATTTATTTATTTTTTAGTCACAACTTCACATATATGCAATGAAATATGCTTTGAATGGCACATTCCTTGGTTTATTCAAAGTAACTAGTGACATGCTTAATGTAAGTTTTCATTTAATGTCTTTGTTTAATTTAAAATGTTCATGAGGTAGAATAGATGAGAAAAACTGTTGCACCCTTTCTTAAATTAATTTGCTTTAAGCTTCAAATTAAGAATTTTTTGGCAGTTTTGGAGTTCTGTTTAAGCCTTTATTTACTTACTCGACTTTTCTAAGTGTAATAGTTGATGGAAAAAAAAAATATATATGTGTTATAAAAGTAATAAGGGGCTACATTATTTTTATTCTATCTGTTCCTAAAATTATTCAATTAATAAATCCCCCCCCCCCCCCCCCCCGGTCGCTAAATTAGTTTCTATATCTGTCCCAAGTAACACGTCAAATAGCAAAAACCCATACTGTAACCCATACCATAACCCATACCCAGCTGTAAGTCGTAGTAATTTCAGCCTAAGTGACCATTACCAAATATAGCCTGCTTTATATATATCTGAGGCCAGTTTGAGAATCTTAAGTGTAGACATGTGTTCGACATCTCTGCACTCTTGAAGCGCATGCTAGCAAAAGTATGCATAAACTTTCCCATGATGACTGAGTATAAAAGACAAATTCCAGTTCATCATGCTCTCTCTTGTACTTCCTTGGCTTGCATAGCTAACATGCATAAAATTCATAAAATATTGGTCTTGATTCCCAATAGCGTGTTAAAGCGTAATTATTTATATCGGCCATCTTACTAAAATTAAATTTAAAGATGATTCCTGGACTGCCTTCTCCTAATACCCCTGCACAATCCATGACTTTATTATTATGCTGTTTAAGTACCTAATAATAAGATGATTTGAAATAAGTGTAGTTTGTTGTCTCAACTCTAGTAAATAAGAATGAAAATTAAATACTTTAATTGGTGTTATTTCAACAGCCGGTAGGATCACCTTATTAAGAAAGCTGCTAATTAATTGTTCTCTCAGCTATGGTAGTGTGTACTTTTACTCATTATCTTTAGAATAGACCTACTTCTCTATATTTTTAATCTCCAGTTATTTTACTACATCTAAAAATGTATGCATGATTTTCCATAATTTCTTGCTTCTAGTCATAAACATAGCCCAAGAAAGAAAGAGTAAAAAGAAAAGAAAAAATATTTTTTCATATTTAAAAAGTGATTAAAAGAAAAATTAATGTATGCAAATCTCTTTCCATCTGTGAGTGAAGGAGTTAATGAACATTTAAAAAATTTCTCATTTTTATGTGAAATGCTATGAATGTTTATTCTCATAATTTGACCACCTTGTGATAGATGCAACTGATACACTGGGGATTATGATTCTTTCCTCTTTTTTTTTTACTTTTTGAATTATTTCTTAAACTCGAACGTTTGTTAGCTTTCCCACATTTTTGACATAAGCACCTGTTACATTCCCAGTGGTCTTAAACTTGGCTGTCAGGTCATTTAATACAGTCCTATATGATATTGTGTATCCTGTAAATGTTTTTTCATTAATTTCGGTTGGTGATTGATCTCACAAATTAATTTCAATAAAAGGTCAGTATTTGATAGTTATTCACGAAGCCATTTTTCTAGTTTTGGTCAATTTCTAGCACTATTAAAAAAGGTAAGTAAATAAAAGCTGGTTATTGCATGCCTGGAACCTTTTGATTAAAGTCTTCAAAGTAATATAGATGTTTTTATCATTTTCATTCTTAATATTTTTTTAATAGAAATCAAACAGAATATTTAAAAAAAACTACACAAAACAAAATACCCCAAAGCAAAACATAGGTTTATTATCCTGCTCAGTATTATATTTGTACATAATTTTGAAAGTTTTAATTTTAGTTTGATTTAAATTTTATAAATATAAAGATATTTTTCAAAAGTCATTTAGAAAAAAACCTTGCTGATTTAATTTTGAACCACCTTCTAAGCTCTCGTTCAATTTCTAAACTTGCTTTAAATTCCAATTTCCTATTTAACAACAAGAAAGTTAATTGAAATTACTAATGGGAATTCTTAAGTTTTAAAAAGTATTTTAATATTGATTCCCATGAGCATTAAGAACAACAACAACAAAAAAAAAAACTTAGATGTTGCAGATCCCTTGTACGCTTACAAAACTTTCAAGTTTCCAAATTAGCCAGTAGAGTCTAGCATTGTTCAAAAGAAAGAAAAGCTGATACCAGATCATAGTGTAAGAATGAATAATGACTGAGGATTATTTCAAGAATAGTGTGCAAGTGGCCTTATTTTAAATTTAATTAAAGGGGGAAAATTGCAGGAATTTCACAATTTCAGGGTCTAAAGGAAAATGTGATTACCTGAAATCTAGTCTGGAATAACTGAAAATTTCATGGATGTGTACTTTAAAAAAATTAATTTTTAGTATGGATTTATGTACTGTTTGGCTCAGGCAAAAAAAGACCCTGGGACCGGTTTTGGCTCGGTCCTGTTGCCAGACTAATTGTCCAGTCGACTTTATTTTAGGGAAGTCGGTCTCTTTCTTTTCTCACATTCAATCTGTCATTCCGAGATTTATTGCAGTCTTTTTTGTCCTTCTGCTCCTGTGGACGAAGTTCCTTCATTACAAGTTTTGGAACCTTTGAAAGCAGGAAACCTACTCAGGGTTTTTCTTGTCTTAGCCACACAGTATGTATGTGTGTGAGTGTGTGTGTGTGTGTGGGGGGGGGGAAACAGCAGTTTTCGAATTGAAAATGTCAGCACTGTAAATGCTAGCAGAGTTTTATGTTTCAACGTATTCTAAAATTTTATCTATGAATTCTTGTTACCATATAGCTTTTTAAGTTGTTACTTCTAAATAATATTATGCAATATTTATTAAAGTTTCAAAAGTAGGTTTTTTACTCTGCAACTTTTTTTTTAGTTATGCCCAGAGTCTGATGTAGAAGATGATATAGCATTTACATATGGCACTCAGTTGCAAAAATCCGTAAGTTTTCAGTTCATCGTGCTTTCATAACTATTTAAAGTTCATTGCATAGAATTCTGATTCTTCTTTATCAGTTTCATATAATCTTCTTGGTTTCATATTTGAAAGTGTTTTACTCATGAAATACTGTTTTTTGGCAAAAACATAAAAATAATTTATATTATTATTTTGTAGTACTTGTATAAATTTTCTAATTTTTTTTTTAAGTGTGAAAATTTTTTTAGAATATAAAATCTCAACTGCTATTAGTTATACTACTTAGTTTTGTCAACTATTATTCCTATGGAAACAAATTTTCCCCTCAAATCCATATTTTTAATGATGATTGAACTCAGAAACTAAGAGTTATCAGAACTTCTCTGAAAACAGTGTGTTGCAGCATTTGTAACACTTTCTTTTAGAGAATTTTAAGCAATTTTCTTAAAGAAGAAAAAAAAAAGGGGGGGGGGATACTCTAGCATTTTTTGTATTAAATATATCTATTCTATTAAAATAATCGTAAAATATTTTTGCAATTGATTATATTGATTTTGCTATTTTAATGTTATTGAGAAAATTGAGATACATGCAAGTTAAAATCTTAGTTTGAATAGAGCAGGTGAATATAATATTAAAAAATAAATAAATAAATAAAAATAAAATTATGGTATAATTTTTGAAAATCATTGAAATCAAATAGAGATTGCAAAAGATGCTCTTAAAACATTTGACTGTAACTTTTCAACGCCCTTAGAAAAATTTGAGGTTGTGAGATTATTTGTTGTTTCAAAACAACAGTCGATAATCCTAATGCAGTGAAATCTCAATAAAATAGTTAGTGCAGGGATCACTAAAATGTTTCCTTTTAACTTATTTTATTGTTTCCTATAAATTTCAATTGAGAGTTACTCAATTGAAAAAATTTCAATCAATCTTATATTGGCTTTTGTACAAATGAGTAGATTTGATGCACTTTATAATTGGCATTAAAGTGAAAGTAAAAACTAAACATTTTTACTTATTGTGAAAAATAATTCAAATAATTTTGTATTATAAGTGTTACAAAAAGAGAGTGGGGGTCAGTGGAAATTAAGCACATGATGAAAATTTTGGATGAAATATTGAGAATTGATAGACAGACACATACGTCAATATTTGCATTAGATGCCTGGGATAAAAAAAAATTTGGAGCATTAAAATAATTCCCATTTATTGTAAATAATGGGAATAAATTGAATCAAATAATGTAATTTGATTCAAAAAATGATTGGTAAGATTTTTACCTGGTTTCTTAACTTGAGTAATCTTTCAATAGTCTTTTTATTTATAAATTTTTCATATCATGAATGTAAAATTTTGATGAACGATCATATTTCATATGCATACTAATAATCTTGGAGCTATAGATTGAGTAACATGAAAATATTTAAATTAATGTACATTAGCTGCTGTGAAAAAGAGCAGTTAACTGTAATTGGAAAAGTAAGTACTCAAAATACATCTCCAAAATTACCAAGAGTCGTGTCGCTAAGTGAGCTTCAAATAGTTCTACTCATGGATATTGTACGAATTTTCATCGAATAATAACGTTCTCTTCAACTGATAGAAGTCTTTTTAATATGGGATCAGCCAACTACTCTTTTCACAACTTCATTACATAGCTGTCCTAATTGCTAGATATTTATCTACCTGCATATTGTGGTCTTCATCTTCTCCAGAGCACTTACATAGATTAAATTATTGAGATTTACCACTCCTATTTAATAACAGAACTCGTTAAACCTTAAATCCTTCGCATTTCATCTTGGAAAATATTCATTTACAATTTAAAACATTGTATGGATTAAGTGATGAACTTTTAATAGACTAACTCCATTTAATAAATATATCTAAATAACAGATTCTGGGATTTTATAACATTTAAATAGAGCAACTTCCAATTAAAAATTTTTATTCAGTTCATTGCCTTTTCATTTTAGGATTAATACTTGTTATGAGTTTTTAGTAGTAAATATATAGAAGTCATAATTTAACAAAAATAGCCAAAGATGATATATCCTGTTGTATAACTAAATATATAATAAGTGTGATATTGCTCAATTTTCCATAGAAAGATGACAATCCATTTTTAAAAGATTGTTTTAAGTAAATAAAAGTGTTTTGTGTCATTTATGTATTTAAGTGTTTTATATTTGGATTTATGTCTTCTTCATCTCTGACTGAATGACTATATTATTTTCTTTTTCAGGTTATTAGATTTCAATACAGCTAACTTAAAATAAATTTAAGAGTAGTTTTGATTGATAATCATTATTTTAAATAGTATTACTTGATAATAAATTAATATGTTTTAAATTTTCAAATTAAAAAATTATAATTTAATAGTTGTCAATTTCATAACGTACTTTTCAGCTTCTCATAATAAAATGGCACATTATGGTACTGCTGGAACATTGAAGAGTAAAAGATTATTAAACTTTTTGTTTCATAATTTTCTAAAATGAAGTTAAAAAAAGAAAAGCTGGTTTGTTGGTATGAAGGGCTTGCATACTGTATGTAATTAAATGGTTGCTTGATGTGGAAAAATTACATCAATCCCTTATTTCACTATATGAAGAACAATTGCTGACTGATCGATGCCAGCGGTTCTCTGTGTCTCCCATGAAGACAAAGCCCCTCACACACATTCTTCTTCCATGACTAGATCTGTAGAACTGCTGAGTGACAAAAAAATCTCGTGAAAAGTTTGTTGAAAATGACGCTCAGTCCGAAAGGAGCCAATGAGCATTGCCAAAAAGCAATGAACTCACTAGAAAACCTTTGCGATTGTCGAGCTGAGAGAATGCACGCCTGCAAGATTCCGATACATGGACAATATTAATCATAATCGCGTAGCGGTCGCTGAACCCTGCAATGTATGCACTTTTTTCTGAATTCAAGATGGAGGAACTAGTCTATACTAATATTATAAAGAAGTAAAAATTGTTTGTATGTTAGAAGTGATCTCTGGAGCTACCGAACCGATTTCAAAAGTAATGGTGTCAAAATGATGGTTTTAGTCCAACTTAGAACATAGGTTATATTTTATGTCGGTGCCACTACCCTAAAGGGTTGCAGGAGCAAAAAATGTTCTAAAATGCAATTTTTGTGTTATGGAAGGACCTAGAATCATGAAATTTGGAATGGTAGTTACTTATAAGATATAAATGATATCTAAGAACATTTTCTAAACAATTCGAAATTTAAAAGGGTTGAAAATGCACAAAAAGCGTTCTAAAAACATTCGAAATGGTGGTTTCTACACAATCTCAGGAAATACCAATCCGATTTAAAAAATAATGGTATCAAAATGATGGTGACAACACTTGCTCTAACATAGGCTATGTTTTATGTCGGTGCCACTACCCTAAAGGGGATGCAGGAGCAAAAAAATTTCTAAAAATGCGATTTATGCATTACTGAAGGGCCTAGAAATATGAAATTTGAAATATTAGTTACTTATTAGATATAAATTATTTCTAAGAACAGTTCTTAAAACATTCGAAATTTAAAAGGGGGGATAATGCCCGAAGAGGGTTCTATAAAGCATTCTAAATGGCGATTTTACTCAATTTTGGGAAGTATCAAATCAATTTCAAAAGTAATGGTTGTAAATTGATGGTGAGAGACCTTGCTCTAACATAGGCTCTGTTTTATGTTTGTATCACTACCACCTGGGGGTTGCAGGCGAAAAAAACATTCTAAATTGCAGTTTTTGTGTTATGGAAGGGCCTAGAATCATGAAATTTAGAAAATGGTAGTTACATATAAGATATCAATCATCTCTAAGGACATTTCCTAAAAAAATCGAAATTTAAAAGGGGTGAAAATGTGCAAAAAGCTTTGTAAAAAACATTCTAAATTGGGATTCCCATTCAATCTCAGGAAGTACTGAACTGATTTCAAATATAATGGTTTAAAAATGATGGTGAAAGGTCTTGCTCCAAGATAGGCTATATTTTATGTCTGTTTCCACTACCCCAGAGGAGATGCAGGAGCAAAAAAGATTCTAAAAATGTGATTTTTGAATTATAGAAGGACCTAGACTCATGAATTTTTGCATGGTATATATTTATTAGGTATAAATGATCTCTAAGAACATTTCTTTAAAAATTTAAAATTTAAAAAGGGTGAAACTGCGCGAAAAGCGTTCTAAAAACGTTCTAAATGCCGATTTGTGAGCAATCTCAGGAAGAATCAAACTGATTTCAAAAGTAAAGGTAGGAACTTGATGCTGACAGCCTCTGCTCTAACATAGATGCTATTTCATGTCGGTGTCACAATCACCTAGAGGTTGCAGGAGCAAAAAACTTTCTACATTTTGATTTTTGTGATCGGTAGGGGGGCCCCTTGAAATTAGGCAAGGTACATATTTATTAGATATAAATGATCTTTAAGAACAGTTTCGAAAAAATTGGAAATTAAAAAGAGGTGAAAATGTGCGAAAAGCGTTCTAAAACGTTCTAAATTGCAATATCTACTCAATCTCAGGAAATATCAAACCTATTTCAAAAGTAATGGTTGCAAATTGATGGTGACAGTCCCTGCTCCAACATAGGTTATATTTTATGTTGCTGTCACCAACATCTGATGGTTGCAAAAGCAAAACATGTCCTAATTTGCGTTTTTTGCACAACTGAGGTGTCTAACATTTTGAAATATGCATGGTATTTACTTACAAGATGCAACTGCTTTCTAAGAACAGCCAAAAGAAAATTCCAAATTTAAAAAGATGAAGTGAGCAAAAAGCATTCTAAAAACGTTCTAAATTACAATTTTTATACAATCTTATCAAATACCAAACTGATTTAAAAAACAATGGTGACAAATTGTTGGTGATAGAACCTGCTCAAACATAAGCTATATTTTATGTCTGTGCCACTACCACCAGAGGGTTGCGGGAGCAATAAACTTTTTACATTGCGATTTCTGTGATACTGAAGAGGCTAGAAACTTAAAATATAGCATGGTAGTTACTTATAGAATATAAATGCACTTGAAGGACTGTCGAAAATAAATTCGAATCAGTGGTGACAGTCTCTGATCCTACACAGGCTATATTTTATGCCGATGATTCTACCACCTGGGGTTCACAGGAACAACAAAAGGTCTAAAAAATGCCTTTAAAAGCTTTCTAAATTATGTTTCTGTGGAATATTAGGAAATAACAAACCGATTTCAAAATTAATGTTCGCAAGTTAATGGTGACAGTTCCTATTTCAACATAGCCCTTTATGTTGAGAGAGCTGGTAGAACTTGGAATTTGACATGATGGTTAATTTTAAGATGTAAGAAGATGGCTTCTAAAAAAATCAAAACTTCAAATGAATACTGAAATGAGCGTATTAATTAAGCATAAAAGTTTCAAAATGTTTTCTATATTCTCATTTATTTAGTTTTATTTCTTTTTATTAATTTAAGTCTAATTTCTGCCTAATGCAGTGTAATAATGAAGTTTAGTCAAACTTTATTTTAAATAGTAATTTTTAAATTATTCCTAAAAGTATAACTTCTTCTAAAAAAAATTAGACATGTAAATATCACTTAGCATATTTCACCTATTATGCCAGCAAAGCCGTGGTGTTTGCTAGTGATGTGATAAAGCTGTTTTTATTACAAAAAGAGAAGAGAAAAATAGCCAATTTTGCCGTTTCCGGAAAACGATGAGCGGGATATTTAAAAGTAATGCGTGTGTGAAAATATTGTTTTGTGTATATCTCGTGAAGTTTTAGTCAAAATATTGACGAAATTTTGACTCTTAATGGAAATATTTATTTAAATCCAATAAATATAGTTCGGAGTCGAAATAAATAATATTTATTATATTTAATGCAGTAATTTTTTGGAAGTTAGCACAGTGATTGTGATATAATTTGAAACATTTTTTATGAATATTCCATTATGTTTACATTTTTAAAAAATAAGTAAATAAATAATTTAGAGGATAATTTTCAGAAATAAATCTTATTTAAGAATTAATAACGGAATATAAATATTTTAAAATGATTTTTAGAAAAGTAATTTACATTTTTGAAAGAAGTAAAGTTTTGATCTGAATAGTTAATTTATGAATAATTAAATTTAAATATTTAAGAGAGGCAATGTATAAGACATTGTTACACTATGCAGTATTAATATCAAAACAGTCTTAATATGAATTAATGTATAGTTAATATAATGTATCACCTTCAAATAAAGATTTGTGTATGTTTAAATATATTGTATCTATAATATTTATTTTCAATTGCAATAAAGTTAATTGACATTTTATGCATGTTAATAAAAATACCCTCTTTTTTTAGTGCAAAATTTCTTTGCAAAGATTATGGAAAAATTCAGAACTCATATTCTATGATCTCTGTATCCTTTTTTTTTTTGTATTTGTAATTTTGAGACTTTTTTACATTCATACTTGTAATTTTTGAATTAAGAAAATCATGCTTGAAAAGAAATTGAGGAAGTGTCCAGTCCATGCATGCAGCAGACAAAGTAATTAAGTAAAATGTTCTATGTCTTGAAGGGCCACAAATTTGTTGAATTTTTAAATAGATTATTTTTTAAGAGATTTGTATGAATGAATGAAAAAATCATTTATGTCTCATATATTAATTTTTTGTAATAAATATTTTTCATAAATATTTTAGAAATTTTTTTGTGTTCTCTATTAAGTATATAGCATAACTGTATAACTCCAGTACAGAATTTTCTTTTCTTTCTTTCTTTTTTTTTTCTTTTTTTCTTTTTTTTTTTTTTTTTGTTTCCAGCACTTTTTGTTAATATGTTTGTTATCTAATTATTTTTAAATAAAGTTGCTGATTTTTTACAATTTTGTTGAATATTTTCTTTTTGTTTCCTTTAACTCATGGAAGATTTGGCTCACAATGACAGTAAAAGTGAATTTTATCCTATTCCAGTTCTTATACGTGGTATAAGTGTTAACGGTGAATTTGTAAATAAAGGTAAATTTGTTTTTCTTTTCTCATTATTTTTTTTCTCAGCTATTTTTTATTGCTTAATTCATATGAGAAATTATGTGTATTTTTCATTTGACAACAGTATTTTTTATGTATGCTGTATCCTCATATAATACATACATCCTGTTTTTTAATATATCGTTCAAAGGGAAAAGTATTGAATTAGAAAGAAAAAGAAAATATTTAAAACAAATTACCTGTATTAAAAATCTAACATTTATTATTCATTATTCATAAAGTGTTTCTTCATGTTTAAGTATAAAATTATCTCTAATGATTTCATCTCTATATATATATATATATAATCATTATGTAATTATAATTCATCATCTATTTCCAATTACTAAAATTAAATTAATAAATTTAGCTTCAATACATAAAACTGACATTATACAAAATGAAGATGGACCCTTTAACTTGTAATACAAAATCAAGCACAATACCACTAATTCTCTAGCACATACCAGACGATTAATCCACATAAAACATATGAAAAACCACCAAATTTTGATACAATAACCTACTAAAGACAAAAGATAAAATAACCAGCGAAATATTGTTGAACCATTAAAAAACGTATAATAAATAAATAATAGATCAATTGGATGGATGTAGCAGGAAGCTTATATAGCATTTCACTTCTTCAGGGGTACATGAAATTCAAATATAAGCAAAAACATAGTCAATTTCTGTAATAGAATCCAGCAATAAGCTAAAAATTGAATTCCATTATATACCCGATCGACTATACACCAAAAAGTATAAATTTATCATGCAATATAAATTGAATTAAATAAATCATTAATCAATGCAAGATCTGTAAGAATGAACAATATGAAAAAAAAAAAAAAATTGTAACATTTAAATTTAAGACATACCCAGCAATAGAATTGCTATGACCATATCAGAATCCCAAATAAGTATCTCATTTTAGCACAGCAAAAATCCTGCCTAAGTCAATGGTACAGGTAAAAGCGAATCCTTACGGTTTCAAACCATCACAGCTTGCAGATAATATTATCATTCTTATAAATATAATAATTATAATTAACCTAAATAGTCTATATAATAAAAAATATTATGTGCTATTTTAAGGATCCTGGAAATATATATATGTATATATATATGTATGAGAGAGAGAGAGAGCCCAGTAAAGATGGTGTATTGCAAATACTCAATATTAAAAAAAATAATTTTTTTTCTTCAAGATACAGCAGGTATCACATTCATCTTGTAAAATTGTATTTAAAGTAAATGTTTGGAGAAAAAATTATTCATACACAAAAAAATAAGGTAATAATGTTTTCAGTGAATTGTAATTTTCTCAATTTTTTTAATTTACTTAGGACACAATATAGCCAAATGGCTGTTGGTGCGACGTTTCTTCTTAACTGATCATGTTAGTGGGATTGAAAATGGTACAAAATTAAATAGGAAACAGCATCAGCCTGTAGCTAAAGTCTTTAGATATGCATCTGATGTATCTTTAAGGTAATGTAATTTAATTGGCTTTTTTAATGTATTGAATAAAGCTTTAAACATTATAGTTCTACTTATTGCTTGGTTTTCTAACTTTTTTATTAAAATATAAGAGATTTTGATAAAAGGATTTTCAAATACAGTAAAACCTCTTTTAATCGAAACTCTTGATTAACCGAAATCTATTTTTAAAGCTTTTTTTTTTTTTTTTTTTACTATCACATTCCTTGTATGCAAGCGGTCCTTCCCGAACCATGAGTACAGATAAATACTTTGAATCCCCTTTCTTAAATTTTTTTTCAATTTAACTTGAGATCTGGTACAAGATTTTTCCTAGCGTAAAAATTTTCATTTTTATCATGTGTACAAAAAGAAAACGCATTACTTTAAGTATAGACGAAAAAATTATCATAAATCATCTAGAATCGGGTGTTTGTATGACAAAATAAGCTTAAGAATACAGCATTGGTATTGCAGCGGTTAGTGTTGTGAAGAGAGGTGCTGCAAAAATAAAAAAGTTTTATGCAGAAAGACTGTGATACTGGTGAACCAATAGTATTAAAAAAACTTCGTGATAGAGCTGCAAAGCAAAGGCAATCGAAACTGCAACAAACAAAATTTTGTTTCAAACCCTTGTGAAATATGTAAAAGGTATTTAATTTCAAAATTAAAATTCAGGTAATTTATTCTTGTTTCTATTTTGCTATTAATTTATTTTTAATAAGCGGTTTTTACCATAATAAGAAATAGCACACATATTTGTCCTTAATCTTAATATTGAAGCATTCTCGATTATCCGAAAGTTTCGATTTTCCAAAAGATGGTCGGTCCCAATTACTTTGGATAATCGAGGTTCTACTGTAGTGTATAAAGAAAATCAGTATGTTTCTTTTTACTTTTCTGGAGTATCAATCACAATTCTGTATCAAAGTGCAAAATGTGATTACCTTGCACCACATGTCAAATTATGCCATTTGTGAATGAATGAAAATTATAAAAATTGACCTAGTAATATTCTCTTTGATTTTCTGCAAGGGACTGTCCAGACTTTTGTTAAGAATCCTGTTTTTGTCAAGTAAACAGCTTTTTAAACCAATAAAAAAATCTTATAATTTTGCACATCTTAAATTGATGTTTATAACCAGGTTCATGTTTAGACATTTTAAGTCTTATTTAATGAACTATATGTTGGAAAAAATACACAACAAGAAATACTAAGGAATTTTAACGTGAAACTAAATAACATATATTGAAAAAAAAGATGTTTACAAGTCGATTTATGTATATCGTGATAGATTACATCTTAAAGACAATCACCTACGTTGGACGATTCTATTATGTGTCTGTTCCTTGCCACATTTCTCTTGTCTATTCCAATCTCCGCTTTACATATAACTGCCATTACGTATAAAAAAAAGGGGGCCCTGCTGGAAAGCAGTAGTGCTGACCATCTGCAGAAAAGACCCAGAAGCTTTGTGGATCATTTCCTCCACATGTATATCCATAAATTTTACATAAATTATCTATATACTTTATATTATATGATTAGATAATAGGCTCTTTGGCAACTTCAGCTGTTTTGCGACATATCCAAATTTATTTTAAGATGATTAAATGTATAGAGAGTTCATTTTGGAGATATAAAAGTTTTGTGAAATGTGTTTTCAAGTAAGAAGTTATAAAGGTTCATGTTTGAAGATTTAAAAATTGTGAACAGCTCTTTAAAGGACTAATTTTTTCTAAAGAAATTCCTGATTTCTTTATTGCTTCAATGAAATTACATTTTTTTCAAAGGAAGAAATCAGTATGGATTATACAGTTTAGCAGCTTCGAAAAAAAAAAAAAAAAAATAATAATAATAATAATAATAATAATTAAATACAGTATGGAACCGTTTATCCGAAAACCAGTTTTCCAGAATGATATTTCCAATTGACTGATTTCAAAATTTTTCAAAAAAAAAAAAAAAAAAAAAAAAAAAAATGCCAAACATTACCAATTTGGCATGTGCATTGCTTGAAACAATACAACATGCGTTATATAACTTAATGCCAACATCTAGGATTTGAAATGGAAGCATATTTATTTAGGTATGTGACATATTAATTTTTATGCAGAGGAATTAGAAGAATTTTTGTTTGCAAGGTATTCTCATAAAATGATTTCTTTCAAACTCTGATTAGAATCTTTCATCATCTTTGAGTATAATTTTTAGTCTGAGTCTCAGTAATCTAATAGTTAATTTGAAATCAGAAACAATGTTATAATTACTTATACTCTATCAATCTGAACAATTTCATGTTGTTTTAATGCTCATCCAATTATCCAGAAAACCAGTTATCCGGAATACACCTGACCCCAACTATTCTGGATAAAAGGTTCTGTACTGTATATAATACAGTAGAAAGCCTGTAATCCGCAAAGCTTTGTTCCAAGGGTTGTGCGGATGAGAGACTTTTTGCGGATTACAGGTCATGCCTATTTAATCTTTGTTTACATTTCTTTTTAATTCATCTTTTGAACAAATTTAGATTGTTAATTCTTTAAAATAAATAAATTACACATTTTAATGTATAAATAAAGTAAAAACTATTTAATAATAATAATAATTTATTATTTTTTAAACATGGCATCAATAATTGCTTGTTTTAAGACATTTTATTTATATTGTTGAATTTTATCTTGAAGTTTGTGTGTAGTAATAAGTTCTTGTTGAGTAACAAAGCTTTGTTGCTTTTTAAAAATCAAATAATTCTGGTCTGATGAAATGAGCAATAACTTTCACAGGATTTTATTTTTTAATTCCATTTTCTTTCTAAAATAATATAACTATAATATAATTGCAGTGTATTATTTTGTTATAATATATGAATAACCGAATAATTTTAAATAATCTATTTATGAATAATACTTGAAAAAATAATAAATACAAGACCACAAAATTTTTATTGTCAATTTTGTCTACAAGAAAATTCATGTAGTAAATGTCTGGTGTCTCCGTCTATTATTACCAATGAGTACTAAAAAGTTTTAATTTTGGTATTTTCTATGAAAATAATCCTAATAATATTAGCTTTCAAATTTCTATTCATAATTTTGTAGGGTTGAAGGATAGTAAATTAAAATCCTTAGTAAATTTAAGATTAAAGAATCTGGTAACTTTTATTGACAAAAGAATTGGGATTTTTTAAAAATAGTCTAAAAAGCAAACATCAGAAATAAGCAAATTAAAAATCAGTAATCATAATAATGTCATGAAGATAGTAAAAAAAAAATCTTGATTTTATAATTTTAGTTACCATTTAAATACTACTTTCATAATTACTTTGCAAAAAAGATCGATATTATAGCATTATTATTATTTGATACATATCTGGTTGCGCCATCTATTGGAAAAAAACTAACAGATGTTTAAGATTTTTTACATTGTAATACATCATTAATAAGAGTTCAAATGTAAGAAATGCATTATATTTTTTATGTGTTTTCCTATCTTATAATTGCGATTTACTGAAAAAAATAAATAAATTATGAAATTCATTGTCTATGAAAGCATTTTCTATCATTAAAAGTAAATACTTTTTCATAAGAGTTCAAATAGTATTTTTCAAGTATTGCATGAATAAATATAAATAAATAAAATAATATAATAATTAAATGTACTATTAATTTAATCTTTCAAGAAGAATGTTATATAGTATATAATATTAAATACAGGGGCAAGGAAAATGTGAAATTTGGTGTAAAAAAATTTCAAATTTGAAAATTTTGTCACTACTGAAACACTTTACAAGAATTCAATTTTTTTGTTTACATTCATAAATTCTTCGCGGATTACAGGCCTTCGCGGACTACAGGTTCGCGGATTAGCGGCACTCTACTGTATATAGTACATATATATATATATATATATATACTTTTGTAGTCATCTGATACCTCTTCATAAGAAATTCCATTAAAAATTGCAATATTATCTTCTCAATGTATCACATGTAGATTCAATACATAATTTATAATTAATATTGTTATACCTGCTTATATATTAATTATTTTATTTGTTAAATTTATTTTCATGCCACAATTGTATGATATTGTCCCACATTTTTTATCTATTCAAAAATTTCAATTAATTTTCAGAAACTGCTTTCAAAATATTGCTGCAAAGTTATTCTTTATTTAGATATTCAAAGAGGGAAGCAACAATTTTATAATATGCTAGTTTAAATGTTCATTATGCTTTATAATATATTAGTAATTTTGTTAACATTGTACTAAGAAGTCCATGCTATGGGGTCTTTGCAAGGTTGTTGTCATTAATGTGGTTCTGAATTATTGATATGGTTTTTATTGACTTTTTTGTAATAAAAAGTGTATCAGTTTTATGCTATGGCAGTATTTGCACTGTGTGTTACCCTTATTATGCTTTTGGATTTATTAATGGAGGTTTGAGCACTGCTTATTTATTTTGTACATATTGTATATACTTACATTTATATTTAATATTCAAGACTTTTTAATATTATTCATTTAATTACATTAATCAAGATTACTAAATATCTTAATTTACTGATATTTATTTTTATTTATTTAATTTTTTTTCTTCACTCTTTCTTTCATTAATTTTTGCAATTATTGCATTTGTATTTTCTATGATTCAAATAATTATATAAAAAATGGCAGTACTAAGCCAAAATCTTGATCCTGGTAAGATACACTATGCATCGATGCTGTGTAGTGCCTGGCACAGGAACAATAATAGGGTTGTTCTTGGATCTCCATCCAGTCACCATTTGTACTCTCCTCCTCCACCATTATATTTTTGGAAATGCTTAGATGCTAGATGAAAGACTTGTCCATATGCTTCTTAGTCACAATGTTTCAGATCCTAATTTTTCTACATTTTGTATAACCTTTAATGTAATTTATAGTATAAAGTGTAACTTATGCAATTTGAAATATATTGGTCAAACATCTGGTCCAAAATATAAATGAATTAATAACATTGTTCAGACTCTAATGATAACTGAGGATTTCAAAACAGACAATAATAAACAATTTTACTTTGAATCGGATTTAATGACATTAATTCAATAAAATATGCTAAACGACTTTTTACACGTTCAAAGTGAATCATAACTCAGATAATTAAATACTCGAGAAAAATGAATATGAATATATTTATTATGACCAAGATAAGCCTGGTTCAGATCAGATATAGCGCTGATCACTCGCTTCCAGAATTTCATTGCATCTACATTAAAAACAAAAATGAAAAACAGTAAAGTAAAAAAGAGTTGCAATAATTCTTGGCGATGACTCTTTTTCGCCAAGTCAAACAGAAAAAAGTGGGTTTTAACAATAACAAAGCAAAAAATATACAATCTACTGCTAAAATTCAACATTTTCATAAACATAAATTTAAAAATACCACAATTGAAATCATACAAATTCAAAAAAATAAATCTGAACGTCTTTATATGGAGTCATCATATATGAAATATTATAACACAATTTATCTATATGGACTTAAAACTGAAATATTCAATAGACCTGTTAAAGCTTTTCATCTATAAATAACATTATTGATTATTCTCCAATTTATCTCACTCTAAATCATAATTTAAATCGTAAAACCACACAAGACGAATGAGGTAGATGTCCTTTTTCAATTATAGTTTCCAAAAAATATATATTAAACAACCCATATATAATAATCACAGTAATTATGTAAAGGATTATAACGGGTTATTAATTTGAAAATACATCTTTGCTATTAAAAAGAAACAGCTTGTACAATATTTAAATGTATTTCTCAGTAAGTCTTACTCTAAATGTTTCCCTGATATATTTTTGTATCTTATTATGACAAGAGCTAATCTTTTTAACATAAATTTACAAAAAAAAGAAAACCCATAAAATTCAAAACACAAATACTCAAATGATAATCACTTTTTCGAATCAATCAAATAGCTAATAAAATTATCTAACAATATCATTAACTTTTCAGATCTTGAAATTAAACTAAAACAAAACAAAACAATAACTGATACATATGACAAACATAAAGAATTTAAACTCAAAGTTAATACTTTTACTCATTTTAAATTATGCCTTCATATCTCAGTATATCGTAATATACTCCTTAATCATTTATATAAAATAAAGAGTTTATGTTCTACTCATCTCATTAACAACATTAAAAAACTAATTTATAATACATTAAATCATAGTTTTCCTAAAAATTTCATATGTTCTTTAATATACAATTGGTGCATGATCTTACAACACAATTAACACATTGCGTAAAAAATTTTATTTAAAAAAAAAACTGTAAAAACATAAAATAACAACAACAAAAAATACATATATGTTATATAATAAATCTGGTGGTTATGGTAAATAATAGTTTAATTAATCTAGATTACATAAAATAACTACACTATTTACAATTTAAAGTTAAGGGGATTTGGGGAAATAACAGACACCAGGCCGCACTATGGCCGCAATTATCGAGAGACTCTAACGGGGCGTACTTCCCATTCAAAAGCCAAAGCCTTTCTCCACTTTTGTCATCTCAATTTATTCTCAGGCTAGTTTAGTAAAAGTTATATCTCAGCAAATACTTGCGCTTGGGTTGGGCTTTACGTCATAAGGTGTTCCGTGGGAAATCACTGAGACATCTTGTTGCTAGCAGGAGTGTTTAACCACAACTCACACTCGGCCATTCGACATGTGAACGACCTCGTTTCACGTCTGACTTAAAAGCAACAAGAATGCAAACAAACAAAACTTAAAGAAAGATTCAATTTTGGAAAAGAAGAGAGAGAGAGACAAAAAAAATCAATACGAAAAAAAAAAAGTCGTTGCATGCTGGCATGAAGTCATTTACTTCACGCAGTCATCATTAAAAATAAACTTTTTTACCAAAAATAAAACCAACTTCAAAAACTACTACAAAGGAAAAAATAATTTTTTTACATAATAGTTAATAAGAAATTAAATTAAGAGCATTGTATTTATCATGCGTATTATTATATTTATGTACATTAATTTGATTTTTTGGAGTCGGTGCCAGCCAAACGAAGTTAAGTATAACTATCCAACAGACACACATCCAAATATCTACGAGATTTTTTATGATTTGTTATTTAGTTAAAAAATTTTAATTTTACCATTTTTGAAACATTTCATCTGATTTTATAAACGTGTATTTTCAAGTGAGATTAGCTGTAATTATGTGTGCTAAATTAAGGGTTATTATAAAATTAGTGTGTTTATACAGGCTATTATGTAAAAAAATCATAGCCAAAGACAGATTTTCAAATGCAGGATGGTGTCAAAGTTGATTGAGAATGGAATTTTTTTCCTAAACGGCTCTGCTGAATCTTGTTACGATGTGTATTGGATGAACAATTTTAATTTTGAACTTGGCTTGGCTGGCACCGACTCCAAAAAATCAAATTAATGTACATAAATATAATAATACGCATGATAAATACAATGCTCTTAATTTAATTTCTTATTAACTATTATGTAAAAAAATTATTTTTTCCTTTGTAGTAGTTTTTGAAGTCGGTTTTATTTTTGGTAAAAAAGTTTATTTTTCACTTTTTAGTTTTTTTCGCATTACAATTTTTGCATGATTCTTTTGGAGGAAATTACGGACTTTTAAAGATGTTATTTTGATAAGTAAATACTTTTGTCCAGATCAGTGTGTACATTAATAACACAGGTTTTCTGTGAAAATTCTTTATATATATATGTTACATTTATTCTTCTTCAGATTTAATAGCTTTATTTTTAAATTGAATACTTTTGTTTCTCTATTTGGACATGGGTAGAACGACAGGAGATGCTGCTCGCATGAAAAAATATCGAACTTTGGAAACCGACAATAAAAAGTTCTTCGACTTACTGAAAATGCTCTATGAAATAGAGAAGAGAGACCCAATGACTCATTTTTCATACTTTCTAACCAATGACCAGGCCCTTATCTTCCGGGTTGCCCTAGATGAACGGGTTTTTTATACCTGTCATCGGTGTAGGAGACTACATAATCGCCACGTAGCGGCAATAAACCTGATGAGCGCCTAGTTCTTTTTTCTATCGGCAGTGCCTATTTCTTAATTATGAACTTTTTTATGCCAGTTAGTTAACATTTATATCTTGTTGTTTAGCACCTGTGCATTGTTACTCATGTTAATCTCGTAATTTAGAAGCTTAATCAGATGACGAGACCTTTACCTGGCAAGGCACCTCAGAGGTATAATTCATAGGTAACTTTGAGGTCTTCGCACCCGCGACGGAGTTTACATGCACCATGAGCCATTATGAAAACCGAATAACTTATCAAAAAATGATCGGGAAAAGACTACATCGGGAAAGTCTTAAATGGTGTTCCCTCAAATGGCTGGTCATTGATGAAATTTTTATAGTATCAAAAGAGAATTTATATATAATTCATTTGTGGCTTCAAGAATTTAAAAACAAATTATTTTTTGGTGGCATTAATGTTTTCTTATATGGAGATATTATGCAAGTGCCAATATGTAATGTTTAATGTATACGCAATGCCAATGTGCTTAAATGAATGTATGCTAAGCATTTCAGCATGGTACTTTTATTCATAATTTAAATTATTTGCTTAATCTTTCGCCAAATCTAAAGATTCTGATAGAGAAATTGAGAACTCATTGCATCATGACGGCATTTTGTTTATTTTTGGTTGTTATGTATTTAATCTTTCTTGACAAAATCAGCTTAACTCACTTAGGCATTTATGCTTCTTATTGCATCATCATTTGCAATACGTTGGGCAGTGGAGATTTTAAAACTATTAAGTAATCTATCGTTATTGAGTCCACTGCCAATTGTTGTTTCTGAGCTAATATGATTTGGTGCATTGAAGCGTTTTGTGAATTAAATATTTTATGATACCCACATTTACATTAAACCACATTGCTGCTGATATTTTTTTTTTTTTTGTTTCACGCTAGCCTTAACTGTGGGCTCGATTACGGAAGATTAGAAATACATCGTCATGCTCATTTAATAGTCTTGGTTAAAGTGTCATCGGTCTGCATAGTAACTGACGTATTTTAATGAATATAGTACTGCAAAATATATAGAACTTTCGGAAGCAACTTATGATATTTGCATTTCCTTTACACCATGTTTGCTGTTAGTTTCGCGCACCTTTTGCTTTTATCGGGCAATTTGATTCAAATTTACTTGCTCTCATTTCTTGATACAATTCAAATGTTTTCATGACTGCGTAACTCACTGACTTGCTTTCGCAATTATGCCTTTGCCTACTGATGTTTAAGTTCTGTGCCATGTAAATACACCGCACCATAACAATGCCGCCTATAATACTAATTAGAGTAACTCCTTTTTTTTTCTTTGTTTGTTGTTAATCCTGTACTTTAACAGCATAAGGGATCTTGGCTCAACTTGTGTTTGCATATAAAAGTAGACAAATGGTTGTTTAGAATAAATAAATTTATAAATATTGAAAAACTTGCTTGTGTATATGAGACAGTGGTACTACTTAGTTATCCCGTCGACCAAAAATCTATCGCCAAACTATAAGATTAAATGCCAATAATGGTTGATCGTAAATGTCACATTCACTTGGCTTTAAGCAAGTTACACGTGTTTACGTCATCAAGTGATTTTTATTTCAACGTTTTATTTGTATTTTTATTAATGTTATACTAATTTATTTGTTCTTTCGTTATTTAAAATAAAAATTATGTCAATTTGTATAATTTGGCGAGTTGTTTAGCGATTTATATAATTTGGCAAAATTGGTCGACGGGATAACTAAATAGTACCGAGACAGTTAATAGGTTGTTAGAAAATATGCGTGAAATTTTCATTTTCTCTCCAAAGCCCCTATACAGGAAAGTTATCATTAATGTTATCTAGTAGAAGTTGCCAATTGAGAATTTTAAATAGGACTGTCGATTAGAAAATGCGAAGAAACAGATTGGGGAAGATCCATTACTGAATTTGAATGGGAATATCGCCAAATTAGTCAGTTACAGCCAAGTTGGCTTCATTTATGGCAACTTATTTTGGCCACCAAATTTGGCGATAATTCACCTAACTGCGCCATGTTTGGCGACAACTTGGCGCTAACATATATGAATACATAGTTTTATGCTTATGATTAAGAAACTGGTTGCAACAATGAAAGATAATCTGGGTGAAATACTTCATTTTATTGGTTTTTGTTGAATTATTAAAAAACTACTGAACCAATTTCGATGAAACGGAAGTGGTACCAATTCGAGAGTATCCTCTTTCAATTAAAACAAAAATCACATAAATCGGACAAAAAGTTCCGGAGCAATCGGTGAACATACATAAAAAAAAAAAAAAAACATACATACGCGTCGAATTGATAACCTCCTCCTTTTTTTGAAGTTGGTAAAAATTACTAGAATTTTCCTCGTCTAGGTAAATTTTGCGCCAGTTTAAAAGAAAAGGAAAAACAAATACGTCGCTTTTTGCCTTGTAGAGATTTTACAAAAAAAAAAAAAAAAAAAAAAAAAATTACAAAATTTGTCCCGTTTGAACAAAATTTTGTCTCATCTAAAACACACACACAAAAAACATTCAAAATTTACTCCATCTCAGCGTAATTTTGATTCGTCATCGACACAAAAATAATTACAAAATTTACTCTGTCTGAGCATAATTTTGCATTGTTCAAAAAAAAAAAAAAAAAAAAAAGGAATTTGCACCGTCTGAGCAGAATATTAAATCATCTACAAAGAAAAATAGCAAACAGAATTCAAAATTTATCCCGTCTGAGCATAATTTTGATTAATGTAACCGAAAGAGAAAGGAGAAAAAAAAATGCAAACTAAAATATTTTTGTTTTGTGCTGAGTAACTATAACCGTGTTCAGCCTGGAGAGACAGAAATGCTGATATGGGAAGGGGGGGGGGGGGGCACATAATAATAATATACTTATACATATAACATTTAAAATTATAAAAATACAGGGAAAAAATTCAAATATATAAAAACATATACATAATAATAAAACAATAATATTGCTGGCAACAGTTCTGGGTAGTCAAAGTTTAATGTTTTATGCAAAACTAAAAAAGTCACTGCTTGGCAGTCTGAGAAAAAGTTTTATGCAAAACTAAAAAAAAAATCACTGTTTTGCTGTTTTAATAAAAAGGTTTATGCAAAACTAAAAAAATATATATATCACTGTTTTGCCATCGTAAGAAAAAGATTTGCCATGCGAAAAAAAAAAGAACTGCATAAAATAGTTTATAACACAAATTATATAAAATCGATGATAAAAATTATCTTCTTCATTAATAATTAAAATTCGAAAATAACACAGTTCTAAAACAAACTAAAAAGTCACACTTGATATTAAAAAAAAAACTATAAACAAAAAGAGTTAAGAATGAACTGTCACATCATCAATAAAAAAAATGTTAAGCAGAATTTCTATAAAAAAAAACACCACTGAAATTCTGCTCTTTTAAGAAGAAAAAAAAAATAAAACACTTTCTGGTAAACTGTATGAATAAACAAAAATACTCGATGCTGTTACACTGAGAAGAAGAATTTCTAATAGATAAGCACTGAGCAATTTCTATGCACAGCTAGCGAAGCTTTTATTTTTCGTAACTTTCCAAGTCTTTTTCTTTTTCTAGTCGTGAAATTGGAGGGTGTGCATGATAAATAAGATAATAATTGATTGCACATTGCACAGAAAGGTATTTGGAGTATACTGTAGTCACTGCTTGTACTAGAGTATGACTCAGGAAGTCTGCATTTTTGATGAAACATGTTAGCAAGTAAACATGCTAAAATAATGAAACTGAAGACTGTTTGAAGAAAGTGCGTCAAAGTGAAAAAGATATTTTGACCTTGCGGTAATTTTGGGAATTCATCTGTCACTATATGATTGACATTATCATGTGGATAAATTCTGGCATCTTTAGTATCATCAATTGAAAGCGATGTCACATTCTTTAGACTGTCGTCAGGTAAAATATAAGATTGCAGGCCCAATTTACTTAACTTACTGGGTTCATTAGCAGATTCGTTTTTACTAGCACAGGAAGAGAGAATGTTTTCACTAACACTGTCCGAGTAGATAGTGGGTGACGTCATTTTGCTGTTAATACCGATGTCAAGAACTGAACTTGGTGAATCATTCTTATCTGCTTCAAACTGCGGTGAGGATAGAGTATGATTACTGACGTCAGAAGAAAAATGTGGTTCATTGGAGCTTTTATTCTGTCTTAAAGCGAAAATTACTGCATACTGCATAGGTGTTGAAAGCACATAGAAAGAATCTTGATAAATGTTATTATTAAACTCTGTTTTGGCAACAAAATATTGAATTTGTTTTAAAGTGGAGGTGTCAGGATCAAAAACTGTTATCGATGAATTAGTTAAAGGTGGGGATCCCAAGCGTAAATAAGCTTCTTTGCTGATAAAATTGAGGTTGTGTACAGGGTTCGCGTCGGCTACGAACGAAATATCATTTATTTTCACAATTGCCACAGTACTGGACAATGCAGAAGGGGTATCTATGGTATGCACTTGAATATTGGTTTCGGGGGCAGGAGAGGTGCCTTGGTTTGAAGTCGAACCTTCAGAATTTCGCTCTGCACATTGAGAGGATACATGACGGTGACGAGAGTAACTAGAGTACTCAGGGCCTTGTCCTTTATGTGTACAATCTGTTATTTATGGCCCCTGGCGTTCATTTTATGCATTATAAGTTCCCGGTGTGCAGATTGTATTTATTTTTCTTATTTGACTCATTTTTTGAGGTATTATTTCAATTTTAAATTCAAATTTTCAGCATTTCGAGAGATATTTTTTACAAATTTTAGAAAATGTTATTAATTTAAACTGTTGCCAGTTGTATAAACAGCGCAAACAATAATGTTTACTTCAAATTAAAAATTTATTTACATGTGACTATTACAAACAGGAAAAAAACTTTAAAATTAGAATTAAATGATTACATGTTAAAAGCAGGAAAATTACGTCATAAGAACTATAGGCACAGATGTCATATACGTCATATACATATTGGCGCAATTTTTTTCCGATGCCAATTTGGCGAAAACATCAATAGCATAAACAAGAACATCCGGGTTACCATATCAATCAAAATAACGACACTTTAGCACCAGTTAAGTACCCGTTGCGTATATGAAATTTGCGTCATAAAAAAATTGCGCCAATGACATCTGTGCCAAACCTTATTTACACAAAATCTTAAAATAAGAGAAACAAAATCATTATTATACGTTAAAACTTGTAATTTGAGGAAATTACGTCATATTTAAATTGTTTTGCTATATTTTTTGCCATTTTAAATTGAAAAATATATTTGCGCGAGATATTTTGAGATAATCTTTTCAACTATTATCGTGAATTCGAAGACAGCGCAAATAATATTTCCTTCTAATAACAAAAGTATTTTCACGTGAATATTAATAAGAGAAATAAAACTTTGGTGTAAATTACGTCAGATTTGAAACGATACATTTAAAATGAATTATTTAAAAAAACTATCTTATAGCGCTGTTAAAAAATACCGGGAAACAATGACACTGTTTATTTAATTCATTTTACATTAGCTTATTTTCAAATGTTTAACTAATTTTTTTAATTAAATACGAAAACAGCCATTGTATCTCTTAACAGCTGCAGATTTGGCCTTAAAAATCCCCAATCCAAGGAAAACGAATGGAAACTCATTTACAGAGAGTTCGCTACTGTTTTTTAATTTTAATTCAATATTTTTAAAGCCGATCAAATTAGCGTGCTTTTTGGATTTTGGTGTGTCTGAACGGGGTTTGGCGAGCGTAGCTCGTAGGGGGCAGAGCCCCCTAGTATAATATATATATAATAGGACGGATGGGTGGGTAGATGTTAGCGTACGGAGGGGGGACGGCGTTCTCTGGATAATATGTAATGGTGAATTTATAATTTTAAAAGAAAAGATGGGGCATTTGATTAATAATTATGATGCAATAATACATATTTTATAATGGATATTGATTCGGCACACTTCAATGCATGGTATTAGAATCCATCAGGTAGGGGAACGCCGTGTTTGAGAATTGACTCCATGAGAGAAGTTCGGTCATGCATGTAGAATTTTGATTTTCTTATATAATATATATTCATCATGTATGTCAGCCACTTTCTTTTCCCATAGCTAGTGTTCCCTCTAAGCCATTATTTAAGGGCACAATACCCTGCCCATTTAGCCCCACCAGTGGCTGAGAGGTTCTGCTCTTGAAGCTGGTAGACGGGAGGTGCTGAGTTCGAACCCAATTGTGCCCGTCGGCCTAACCGTTTCAGAGTTTTCGTGGTTTTCTTCGAAGCCTTGGATTTTCCATGCGTAAATACAGGTTAGGTTCCCTTAGAAAGACGCCCACGAAGGGCACTCCCCCTAGGGCCTATATCCCTCGAGTAGATAATCGGCCGTCAACAATCAACCCAACCCAACCCTGCCCATTTAAAATTGGCAAAATGCACCCTGCCCTTTTTTTATAATAGTGAAATGTACCCTTAGTTGTATCTAGTGTTCCCTTGTAAAAATCTTCCCCAACAGAGTATTTTCAAATTAATGCAGCCAAAAGCTTGCAAAAATCATAGACCTTCCTAATTTCCTTACGAAAAACAAAAGAGATTTTTAAATATCATATACTTTTTTATCGTTACTTAACAAAATAATTTTTTCTCACTTGGGACAATGCCCTTTTTTACTGAACTAGTGCAATATTTCTGCTTTAGTTGTGCCTTTATTAGTGGCTAGCACCCTGCCCTTTTAGTTTCTAGAGTGAACACTTCCCATAGCATCAGTGCTTTAGTCGTAAAATAATTAGAGTGTATATGCTAGAAAGTGTATGCTATAGCTTTCTGTGAGAAACAGGGAACATACGGAAGTTCTTAAGAAATTCCAGAAGGTATATAGCATATACCTTCCACTACATCCTTGCATAACATAATGAGCTCTTCCAATCCAAATAGTTCCTTTGAAATGTAAAATAAATGTGCTAGAATATATTTTGTATTTTTTATATTAGTAAATTTTCTGCATTTGATTTTTTTTCTCCTATCTATTTTAAAATTAACCTTCCAATACTTAAAAAAGACTATTGTGAGTTGTAAATATATAGAATTACAAAATACAAATGAAATATGGATTTATGATGAGTTTACTAATAAATAGTAGAACATAATCTATACATAGCAGAAAAAAAGTTATATTGTAATGATTAAACACTTATTTGTATGATCTTAAACTGCTGTGTCTAAATGATTGCTTTAGAGTTCAATGGACCATAGATCCATCTTGATAGTCGAACGGTTAAGAGAAGAGATGCTGAGCTGCATAAATTGTTATGATGGCCACTCCACTACTGTTTATAATTAGGTTGTACTACACCAACATTTACATTTTGTGTCAAGTAGTGATATTTAAATGAATTAAATATACTTTAAATTTTTAATGCTGTATTATTTGAGAAGAATTTTCTTTTTAAATGTACATATGTAAATTTTTCACACATTTCTTCATTTTCTGTTTTTTAGCATATCACTGGTTTTTCTTTAAAGTTTTTGTTTATCAATTAGTATTTATAGTTTTAGCCTTATTTAAAATTATGCTTATACCACTATTTGAGATATATATGATTCTATTAAGAAATATGTGGTAGGTGTATTAAGAAATATTATTAAGACATTCTATTAAGAAATATGTGGTGCAGTCCTGGATAAAAGGGATCATCTCCTACTAATTCTGTTGCAAATAATCATATAAAAAAAGATATGGGTACCAGTTGAATCAGTCTTTTTTTTCCAAATATGAATGCATAAGTATAAGAAACTACATATTAAAAATTGTACTAATTTCTTTTTTACAAATTACTTCCATTTTCTAACTTTGAGTTTCTTGGATCAAATCAGCCTAAAGAAGTATGTACTTCATGCATTTTGCCTCAAGTCTTCTTACCGGGCAATTCTCCACCTACATTCAACTCGCGGTTCAACTCCCACTTCAGAAACCTTAAGTTAGCAAATCTAACTGCCAGTTCATATTTGGATTTCATTGTTGACTTCAGAACCAAGATTATTCAACCTCGGGTTAATGAACCATGGGTTGAAATGTGTATAGCTGAGTGGTCAAAGGAATCGTATGACGCTCTAATAATGTTGACAAGTTCTATCCTCACATAGCACCAGTTTTCAAAATGAGTACTGAAAGTGCATACCTGTGTTTAATTTTTATATAAATTAATGTTACAAATGCATTTCAGATTACCATTTTGATTTGATGGTTTTGTTCTTTGACAAAATTAACCTGAAAGGTTAGAGATACTGATACAATTATAAGATGTTCAATTTTACAACATTTTGCGTTGTAGTTTTTTTTTTTTTTTTTAAGTAACTTCATAAAAAAAAAAAATTCGTAGGTTTCTCTATAAAAGTAAATAACAAGCTAGGTTTATTTATTTATTTTGCAGCGAATATTAAATGGAAAGATATTTTCATATATTTATCCTAATATATATATTTTATTTAATAAACATAATTGATTACTTATTCAATTAAAATAGTTTTGTTAAAATTAGCCTTTATCTTTTATACAAGATGTAAGAAGAGATTTTTTTATTATTATTTCACGTGTAGATTATAATAGATTTTATTTTTATTATTATTATTTCTTGTATAATAATTTTAGAATATGTTCTAAAAATTTCTAGCAAAATGCCAAAATTTTCAAGAAATCCGCTGAAAAATGTTTCTTTCAAACAAAAATAATAATTTTAAAGTTAACACGTTATATTTCAAATTAATTGTTATGGTATATTATAGTTCAACGGATTATTATTTAGCTAACGAATGAACATATATACATAATACTTAACAAAACATTCCTGCTACTACGATTGCATGCTTTAAACAAATATGAAGAGGCTGAAACTGAAGTGTGAGAAAAACTGCTTTTCTTTTTGATGATTATTAAGAAATAAAAATATTTGAATCATATTACCCAAATTTTTTTATCTAAGAATTACGTATTTGCATTCGGTAGATGGCACCACCAAATACCAAAATTACTCAGTAGAAATTAAGCCTTGAAAGCTATATAATATTGAGTTTATTCAGTTATAATAAAAAAAATAATAATAAAAAAATATATATATAAGCCACACATTTTTTTCATATTAACCTCTTTTGCAATTAACATTCCGTTTAATTACTGAAATGCAAACAGCTTTGTCTAAAAAAAAGCATCAAAATTCAATTCAAAACGACCGCTATATTTGCTTCGACTGCACATGCACGGTCAAATAACCTCTGTACTGTAGGTAGGTTAGGTAACCGAACTTTAGTTTTGATTTATTCTCTGATTTTGGCAGGTTGAGTTAACGGTGAATTGGATTCCAGGTTCAACATAGAGTTAAGCACTTAACTCGCGGTTCAGGTTGATGCAGAATTACTGGGTTAGAGTTAGGAGTTGAAATTCGATCCATGTAGCAAACTTTAATTTTTATCTTCAAGAAAAATATGGAGATAGAAATGTATCTTTTTAAGATGCAATCAATAAATGGAATCGAACATAATCTAGGCATTTTTTTTAGTTCAGAAACATATTTTTCATGATGAAAATTAATAATACATTCATAAAAAAATTATGATTTATGATCTACATTAATTTTTATATAAAAACCTCCAGCTTCATGAAAATTGACTACATAAGTTTATAGCTTATTACAGTCACTAGTTTTGTAGATATAAAAAATTTTCATTTCAGCAGTCCTAGAAGACCATCTCCTGTTATTGATTGCTTGCCTATTATTGCCACAAAAATAAGTAAATAAAAGGATAAGTTGTGTAAAATTTTCTCTTCTAAAAAAAAAAAAAATGTTTTATATTTAGATATTTCATACAATTTTTCAAGTTACTAATTGAATGACTCTGATACTTTTTCATTATAAGATCTTGATTTTATTTTCCTAAATTTATTTGCAAATCCGCAACACATTTTTTATTAATGAAAACTTAAAATGAAATGCATAAACTATATACTTTTCCTCATTGATTTCATCGAAGGTACTCAAAGTGTCAAAAGCGGGTGTTACCATTTAAAAAAAAAGGAATTTGTATATTTCTTAATATGTATTGTTAGATGAATCCTTATGAAAAAACTAGATTCATATTTCAAAGAATTAATTTACATTCAATTGTTACCTTTATTTTTTTACATGACTAGGCGGCTCTGCCCTCTACGAGCTATGCTCGCCAATCCCCCATTCAGACACCACAAACTCTAAAAGCACGCTAATTTGATCGGCTTTAAAAGAATTTCAGAAGGCTGAATTATAATTTAGAAAAAACAGTGGCAATATCCCTGTTAACGGGCTGTTTTCGTTTTTGATTAAATCAGATCAGTGAGTGTGACGTGAATATTAGAATATTCACAAATTGTCTTGATCGTATTTTCGAATTTTTTTGTTGTAAAAATCTTCCTTTAAAAAAAAAGGAGACAATAACCCTACACTTAGTTCTTTTAGGTCATTTTAAAAGGAGAAAAGTCAAAAACGATCTTACTTGAAACAAGCAGTGTTGAGGAAGAGGCAGGAACAACACTTTCTTGAAACTTAATCAATCTTTATTCAAGTATAATTTTAGATGAAGATTAATAATTTTCCATTTTGATCACCCATAAATAGTTCTTGAAAATACCAGCACTTAGATAAAAAAAAATTCCCGAGGGAATATCTAATATTTAACTGAAGAACAGAAACTCCATTTTAAAAAAAAATGGCACAACTACAAACAAATATCGGCATTGTTGTTTCGACAGTCCCGTCAGAACTTTTACTGCCTAAAAAAATTAAGGGAGACAGTATATAAACATCGCTGCGGGGCCCGCAAAAGTAATTAAGCGAGAGGTTTAAAACAATTGACCAAATTCAAAAGCCACCGGTATTCGAAAAACAAATGAGAAAGCGAAACCAAAAGTAACGCAATCTAATTCGTTCGTGAAACGAAACATCACTCGTTTGAAATCATAGCAAGCGCCCGTTTCTACTGAGCATGCACGCACTTACAGCCTCGGATGAAACACGGAGAGAAAAACGGAAGGGAGGAACAATGAATGATGCGCATTTGTAGGCACTGGGGAAAAGCCAACTTACAGGTCTACGCTAAGGTTGTCAGCGGGAGAGACGGGAGAAAAAAGAAAAAAAAACAAAAGCACGGCCGCGACTCCGTCACAGATGCAGACTGGTGAATAGGTGGAAAAAAACGTGAGATTTCATCTCACAGTGAGAAATTTGAAAAAAAGCTAATATAAAATTAAGTAAGCAGTACAGACTAGAGGTCTGCACGGGCCGGAATTTCCAGGCCCGGGCCCGGCACGGCCCAAACGAAAGCTATCTTGGCACGGCCCAAATGAAAGCTATCTTGGCCCGGCCTGGCCCGGTGTAAAAATTGGAAGTTCGGCCCGAGCCCGGCCCGTTTGCATTTTTACAGTTCTCGGCCCGGCCCGGTCCGTACAAAATTCAGTGAAAACAGGCCTGGCCCGGCCCGACACAATTTCTACAAAAAAAAGAAAAAAGAAAAAAAAAATCTGTTTTTTCTCAACATACAATTAAGATTCTTTTAATGAATACTACATACATATTTATGGGAACATTTTACAGTATATTTTACATTACTGTGATGTTCGCAAAACAGAAAACACACAATAGTAAACATTAACGATTACTTACAGTGTTTTAGTCATCGTGTCTACAGATATTTCAAAATGGAAATAAGGATTCATTAAAAGATTAATGTAGTTCAGAATAAAGGATTAAAAACATAACTTTTGAAGCTGTATAATAAAAAGTAGATTTGTGAAAATATTTCTCTCATTTTTAAGGCTTTTCTCAAATCCAAAGGAGCTACATTTCGACACATTTATGAATTGTTTTCTTTTCGGAAACGTGTAAGATTAGCAGGTATTCTTATTCAGAAGCTATGTAAATGTCGTTTTTTTTTTCATAGATAAAAGCAATATATCTTTCTGAAAATACTGTCAAAGTTAGCGTTTTGAATCGAATTTCCAGAAGCGATAGCACAGGAAAGGAGAAAAACGTACAGTGACGTGACAGGAATCTCTGTTATCTCTAAGTAATTTATCAAATATGGAAAAAGCTATTCGTTTCCAAATGCCTTCAATAGGCAGGCCTGTCAATTTTATGCCTTTATAGTTAAAAATTTTGTCAGAAAATGTGTCTGAAAGCTTCACATTGTTGAGCAGTGAATATGAGAACCACCTTAAGGTATATTTCCAAAGATACTGTTAAGAGAAGTTCATTATCACTATTAATACTACAAAACACGATGACTATTCTACACATCCTGAGATCGATTAAGACCAGTTCCGTCCCGGCACGGCCCCACCAGTGGCCGAGAGGTTCTGCTCTCGAAGCTGGTAGACGGGAGGTGCTGGGTTCGATCCCAGTCGCACCTGTCGGCCTAATCGTTCGGAGTTTTTGTGGTTTTCTTCGAACCTTGGTTCTCCAAGCGTTAATACGGGTTAGGTTCCCTTAGAAAGACCTCCACAGAAGGCACCCCCCCCCATAGGGCCTATATCTCACGTGCTGATAATTGGCTGACATAAATACAACCAACCAACCAACCAACTCGGCACGAGTATGCTGAAAAAAAAATTAAACTCGGAATCAGACATCTTGTAACTGTACGATGCCGATCTCTACGATGGACATGTTACATTTCTGTATTGATGTTGTTAAACTTGCATCGGCTCGTGACGCACATTTATACTTCTCGAGAAAATAATATTGATTGAAAATGGCTCGTATTTTATCTGCTTCACTTAAATTCTTATATTGGGCCGATAGGCCCGATTAATTTTTTTCCCGCCCCGGCCCGCCCCGCCCCGTTGAAAAAATTGTCCTAATTTTGCCGGCCCGTTTGAAAATTCACCTTCATTCTGCCAGGTACGGGCCTCGGGCCAAGCCCGGGCCCGTGCAGACCTCTATTACAGACTCTTTTTAAGTAAACAGTCTTTGTCTCCCGGTATTTTTTAACAATGGTATAAAAAAGTTCTTTTAAATAAGACATTTTAAATCTGTTGTAATTTTCACCAAAGTTTTCTTTTTCTTTTTAATATTCATGTGAAAATACTTTAGTTGTTAGAAAGGAAATATTATTTGCGCTGTCTTAGAATTTGCAACAATAGTTTAAAAGATTATCTCAAACTATGAAATAAATGTCTCGCGCAAATATATTTAAAAGTTAAACTGTTTGGCAATATTATTGTTTGGCCATTTTAAATAGGACGTAATTTCTTTATTTATGACTTTTAATGCATATTAATAAATTCATTATTTTACAATTTTCTTTCTCTTTTAAAATTTCACGTTTATAGTTTTTTATGTAATTTTCAATATTTTCTTGAATTTAAAATGTAATCATTTAATTCTAATTTGAAAGTTTTTTCCTGTTTATAATAGTTTGTAAATAAATTTTAATTTGAAGGAAATATTATTCATTGTGTTGTTTTAAAAATTGGCAATAGTTTAAAATAATACCCTTTTCTAAAAGATGCAAAAAAAAAAAATCTCATTGCTGAAATTTTCAATATAACATGGAAATAAATCCTCAAAAAATGAATCAAATTAAAAAAATAAATACAGTTTGCACACCAGGAACTTCTAATGCATAAAATGATCTAAAAATGATTAAATTCCTATGTATAGTTTTTGCTCCTATAAGACTTTTTTAAAGGAACGATTTTGACTAACTTTAACATTAAATATTCCTTAAAATAATTATTCGATTTGAAAACTGTCTGCATCAGCGTATTTATCAAACATTTCTCTATAGTACCACCGATTTTCATATTTTTGTCCTGGTTACAAAAAATTCATAAACAGTGCCAGTGACAGCGTTAGTTACTTTTTATAATAGAATAGAGAGATTATTTTCAGTAGAATTAGTAGGGGGTGATCACTTTTTTCCCCCAGGACTCTACCTAGACCCTGCACTTATGAAGGCCTTCAACTTAACTAAAATATCCTTTTTTTTAAACTTTGAAAAAATAAATAGTTACCCCTAAAAGTTTGCATTAATGGCAATATCCTCATTATAGGTGTCCTGAATGAGACAAAAAGATCTTTTTATAGGTTCAAAAAAAATTTTTTTGGACCCTCGATGTTTCTCGCTCCTGACTCATCTAAAGAGAAAGTTGACTGTAACCTCTAAGTGATAATTATATCAATATTTTCTTTCTCAATAAAATAAATAAAAACCTTAGTTTAAATGTACTTTAACAATGTATAAAAAGCCCTATGACTTTTATTTCTAATACTTTAAAAATGTTCTGAAACTTTGCCCTTTTGTTTTCAGCACTTATAACTGTCTCCTCATTTAAATGTATATTAGATTGTTAATTTGTACTTGTGCTCTCAACATAATACGTATTTCAGTTATACATTTAACCGATATACATATAATATATCAGTATGATATACATATATATGTATAATATATCGGTATGTTATATGCATACCTTAAATGGTACGTTTAAACGTATCTGGGACATATAATTCAAGTATACGTATTTACTCTTAATAACAATGGATCTCATCCGTCTTATGTCAATAAACTGAGAACAAGTTGTAAATCTGTGGCATTACCATACCAAATAAATATGTTTAAAATCTGCATAATATGTTTTATACATAGGATCTTGTTATTTTCTCCTTTAAATATTTTAATTAATGTTACTTCTTAGTTTCATAGAATTAATTGATAAAATGTTATATAAATTTGCTGGAATAGTTTAAATTGTTTTGATATTTCTTAAATTTTCCATTATGATTATTGTATTCCATTATGAATGCAAGACTCTCGCAGGTGTTTCTCAATGTCTCTGATTCGCAGACCTTCAGGAGAAAAACATCTTTTTTTCATGCAATGAACAAATACAGTTTATATGTTTAAAGACTGTTGTAAGTTCCATATATATGCTGTACCATATACGCTTTATTGTATAATACATATATCACCTTGGCCATATCATACATATTCAAAATCTTTACCCCGTATAATATGTATTATATGTATACTCATATAAACGTTTAATGACGAGCACTAATTCTGACATTTAAAACTACTATCTTTGCTGTTTGTTGCTTTTTTAGTTTTACTTTTGTTGATAGAATATATTACTCTATAAATGTGTGGGGTTTTTTATGTAATAATTTTTGTATTTTAGAATAACTGCTAGAACAGATGGAAATTCTGGAACTGTTTATCCTCCTCTATTGGTTGTTACATATTCTGAAGCTGTTCCTGATGATTATATGAGAAATAAGAAAGTTACAGTTAAGTTCTTAAAATTTTAAAATATAATTAACTTATATACTGGTAAAATTGTATGTGAAAATTCAACTGTATTCTCTTTGATAATCTTTTGTCTAACTTTATAGACAGGGCTGGTGAAGGAATTTACTTAAGTATTTGATAAATGTCAAAACTTTTATAAAACTAATTTTCTTGCTTATCTGAAATGGATATGAATGACCTGTCAGGTTACCAACTTTCAGCAATATTACATCCTCCACTGTAAAACTAAGTCACTTGTATCTTAATTAGTGATAGGCATAATAAATGACTTTAATATTAAATGAATCATTCGGGTATGCACAGAACATAATTGCCAACCTTCGTATTCTTTTTAATTAAAATCAGAAATTTTATTTTTAAAAAAGTTAAGCTTTTTCTTTCTTTGTTTATTAATAAAAATATGGTTTTAATTGATTAAAAAGAATATGGAGGTTGGCAACTATGCTTTTGCGGATGTCTGAATGATGCATTTGAATATCAAAATCATTCATTATGCCCATCTCTAATCTCAGTTATGGTTTTTACTCTATGTTAGTAGTCGTCATTATTTGGGATAACAATAATTTTACTTTGCAGTGGATTGCATAATGTTGCTAAGTGAACTTGTAAACTGTTGCAGGGTTCATACTCATCAGGGCATTATGGGATTCAGGGGATAAATTTTAGGTTGTAAAAATCAGGGGAATCTCGGGGGATAATACAAAAAATTCCCCAAACCTGGAAAACCTGTCAATATGACTGGCTACTCTGGGAAATTGAGGGCAATTGGTGCTGTTCGCGTGCTTTATGGTATTGCATCTGTGGACATCCATTCAGTCACTAGACATACCTTCTAACATCATGAGGTTTGACAAGAGAGGCTCAAGAAGAGTTTTAGAAAAATAAAGGAAATCTTTTAATTTATATTGAATTCATAGCCTTCATATTTTGCATAATGCTTTTCAAAGCGGTAATAAAATCATAAAGTGGAAATTAAATTCTTGCAGCAAGCTACCAATTTTTAAAGGACAGCCCCACAAGGTTTAAAAAAATGTCGTTAATTGTTGACATAGAAAAATTGTACATCCCGGAAAATACATCGGGATTTTTTTCTTGGAATATGAGTATGAACCCTGTATTGGCAATATGCCAAGTCATCCATATTTATTAGGGTTAAGAACAAAAAATCGTTTTCTTGGGTATATGCAGAAGTTTTTTGGTTTAAATTACATGTTTATTTAGCAAGTATATAAAAATAGTACATTATTCAAAGTATGCCCCATCATGCCCCATCACAAGCCATAACCTTCGCGCATATTTCGGCAGTTTGCAGATTCCCTGTCTGAAGAAGCGATCCACTCGTCAAGTCTATTTTTGATACTTTCATAAGGTGTGCATTGTTTGTCTTGAAGGGCGGACTGCATCTATTGGAATAAATAATAATCCAAAGGAGCAATATCTGGGGAATAGGGCGGGTGGGATAGAACTTCCCAGTCCTGCCATATTAAATAGGTTTTAACGATGCTTGCAGTGTGTGGTTTTGAATTCTTATGCTGCAAAATCATTTCTTTTGTCTATTCTTCCATTATTTTTGGTTCTCTTGAACAGCTCATTTCAAATGTATTAGTTGTCGTCGGTAGACTTTGCCTGTAACAGTTTCCAGAAGGCTTAAGTAGCTCATAATATATAATGCCTTTCATAATCCACCAAATACAGAGCATAACCTTATCAGAATGAATATTTTGCTTTGGCTGTGATGGACCAGCTTCACCAGGCTGTACCCAAGCTTTTTTACGTTTGGGATTATCGTAGTAAATCCCTTTTTCATCTCCAGTCACAAATCGATGCAGAAAACCCTTTCTTTTGTTGTCTTTGAAGAATCATTTCACAAGTGATTTTTCAACATTCCATCTGTCTTCCTGTTAATTAATGTGGTATCCAATTTTTAAATTTTTGAACCATTCCCATTCCATGTAGACGTCTACTGACAACAGATTGATCAACATTCAGTGCTTCTGACAATTCTTGTTGCATTTGTGTGTTGTCTTCATCCAACAGGCATGAAAGAGTTCCTCCTAAGGGAGGAATTTCCACCTTTTTCAAAGCAAATTTGGACATTCTGTGGACTAATGCAAAAATGTAAAGAAAATATTTGATGCATATGGGGGGGTCTAGAAAACTTAATAATTAGACATTTTGTCTACTCAAATCCTTGGAGTTTGTTTCTGAATTGCTGTACTATCAAATCTAAGGCGAGCTTTTATTATAAGCATCTAAAAGTCATGTAAATTAAGTTCTTTAACTAGGGAAAGGAAGCTTCCATAATGTTCTTTTTGAAATAAAATACTGTATTCTATTTATAAAAGCATTAGTGTTCATCATCACAAGTTCAGTGATGCACATTTGGAAATGTATTTCTGGAGTAAAGATCCATTTGGCGTACATATATTTAGCATAGGTTTTTTTTTTTTTTTTAAAGTAAAGTCTTAAACAGTCAAATCATTCAAAATAATACATTTATTTTGAAAAATTAATCTCTGTAGTACTTGATGTAAGTTCATCAGATACATTTGGATGGATTTATACTTTTAGCAGACTATTTCCAATTTTCTTTTTTAATTTAATGAATATATACATTTATTGTTATTATTTTTTTAATACTTCCTAAGTTACAAAAAGAAAATAACAATCATATGTACAATTATAGTTCGTTTTATTGTATGAATAGCTGTTAAAATGTGTCTAAATTATACGAGTTTGGCCTTATTGTATAGATGGGAAAATTTTTCCACCTTTTTTCTTCTTTCCCACTTTCATGCCTGATCCAATAATGCTTGTGATTTTTCATCTTCAAATTTTTTCTGTCTGCCTTCACGTTCTGTGTCTTCAACATTGAATAAACCTTCTATAAATTGCCCAAACCACCTTCTGTACATAATATCAGAAAAAGCATTTTCATCATAAGCTTCTATAAGTAAACTCTGACTTTCAGCAGCACTTTTCTTTAAATTATAAAAGTATAACAAAACTTCCTGCAAATGACGATTATTTAGCACAAAACTATTCATTTTTAATCGAGTAAAAAACTGATTCACACAATACATATAAGAACTCTTACACTATCTATTAAAATAATGGAACTTACTCTTACCTATATCCAATATAAAGATATCAGCTTTTATCAAGTACTTAATTTTTTTCATTAGCTCTCTTAGATCTATTAGTGTATGTTTCTAATTTAACGATTCTGGAATTTTGAATTTGAATTCTATAATAAATAAGCTAATGAAAATTTAAAAATGCATTTTCATGTAATTTTTATGTAGTCTTATTGATAGATGTTATGTAAAAGCCTTAGTTGGTTAATATTGTGCTATTTATAGAAAATGTCACCTGTTTTTATTGTATAATTTGCATTATATTTTAAATATTATAGATTTTTTATGTTAACATAAAATTACTTTCATAAATAGTATAAAAATATTCAAGTAATTATGGGTTTTAAAAGCATGTTTCATCAGAAAATTAATATCTATGTGGTCTTATTTTGTTGCTTAGGTTAAATTTTCTGTCGTATACAAGAAAGACCAGTCTTCTGTTATGCAAGGTGTTATGGTAAGGCATTTTATTTAATATTTTAATTTCAAAAAATTTTTAAATGAAAATATTTTTTGATAAAGGGGAAATAGTGTGAGATATTAATTTCCATTTGTCTGTGTTGATCAAAAAAAAGTGTGTATCTATGTGTGTGTGTGTGGGGGGGGGGGGGGGGGGGAGGGTTATGGTGAGTGCTACAGTAAGGATAATGTGATTGGAACCTAGCACTAGGTGCCAACTTTTATAGGTACTTCCTTCATGCTGTTTACATAGAATGCAATGCTATTCATTAGAAGTAAAAACTTTTTTCATGCAACAGATGCCAAATAGTATTTCTCTGATACTGATTATGCACTTTTTTGGTTATTTTAAATGTTAATTAAAAAAGATTCCAAAAATATTGCTATGTTCCTGATTATACTAAACTTGAAATTTTCGATCTTTAAATATTAATTGAAAAAAAAAAAAAAAAAAAAAACCTGCACGTTTTATTCATAAATTCATACCAGGGATTTAGTGGAGGGTATATGCAGAGTTCTATAACATAGATGCACGCCGTGCGCAGAAAATTTTCTGCAAAATTCGGAATTTTGCAAAAATTTTCTTAGGGAAAAAAAAAATGTAATTTTTGTTGTTTTTTTTTACCGAAAAATTAAAAATGTTCCCCAATTTTATGTACGATTTATTTGTTTGCCAGGGGTGATTCTGTTCCGAATTTTCTGAAAATTTAAGGCATTCGGCTCCGAAAATTCAGACATAAAAGAATATCACTGAAATGTATTGCGGATTTGAATAAATGGTGGTTGAAAATAAACCAATTCTGTCAATCGTTCGCAGAAAAAAAACCAATTTTGTAAAAAAATAGCGGAAAAAACAAGAATTTCTTCAAAGTTTCGCGGAAGAAACGCGAATTTCTGTAAAGATTCAAAGAAAAAAAAAATTTGTCAAAGAATCACAGAAAAACCACAAATTACATCAAAGAAGTGCAGGAAAAAAATGAATTTCGTAAAAGCATAGTGGAAAAAGCGTGAATTTTGTCAAAAGGTCATTCCATGTCAAATCAACCAAAAATTTCAATGAAACTGTCAGGGATAATTCTCTCCAGTGATGTAAATGAGAATACATTTTTATAATTTTTTTTATTGTGTTAAATTTTCATACAATTAATTATTTAAATTTTGAAAAATCATCACTTTTGGGGTTGCATAAATTTTTCCATTTTGAATTTCTCAAGTTCTATCAGGCGTACAGAATTTTATGACTCCTCATTTTAAAGAGAATTTTATAAGTTTTAATTTGGTACCCAAGTTGACTATGCTCAGTTAAAACAATTGATTTAAATTTTTTTAAATTTTAAATTAAAAAAATTTTTTAGATAGTGTTTTTTTAAAATTTCGAAAAAAATGTATGTTTGTTGTAGTATTATAAGCTAAAATTTCTGAAATTTTTAGAGTGGGATCTCAAGAAGATCAAGAGTTATGAAATAAAAACTGAAAATTACCATTCAAATAATACATAAATAACAAAATAGCTAGAATTAGATTGTTATTTGAATGGTAATTTTCAGTTTTTATTTCATAACTCTTTATCCCCTTTGAGATCACACTCTAAAAATTCCAGAAATTTAAGCTTATAATATAACAACAAACATACATTTTTAAAAAAAAAAATTTTAAAAACACTATCTGAAAAATTTTTAAATTTTAAATTAATCATTTAAATCATTAAGCCTTATAAATTTCTCTTTAAAATGAGGGGTCATAAAATTCTGTATGTCTGATAGAATTTGAGAAATTCAAAATTAAAAAATTTATGCAACCCAAAAATGATGATTTTTTCAACATTTAAATAATTAAATGAGAAATATGAATATCAAATCCACAATATATATCTTTACTTAATAGGTGCAAACTACATGTTAAAACATTTTAAAAACAATCAAGATGTTAAAACATTGGAGTCATATGATGTTTAAAATCCGAGCGCTTTCGTCTAAACCATTAGTCGTCATCAGGGAAATGTCACTGCTGGATGAAAGACAACTGCTGGTTAAATACCAAAGGGCGAAACCAACGAACCACAAACAGGAGGGTGGGAAGGAAAGAAATAGAGGAATAGCTAACCTGAAAAAGAGAGGGGGAAGTGTGGGGCAGGGGAGGACGGAAATGGTTAATCAAAACCGAATTCAGTTACACCTAGTATGTTAAACCAAATTCTTGGTATATTATATGACTCCAATGTTTTAACATCTTGATTGTTTTTAAAATGTTTTAACATGTAGTTTGCACCTATTAAGTAAAGATATATATTGTGAATTTGATATTCATATTTCTCATTTATTTTATTAAGGTGAATCTGTTGTTCAACTTGAAATATAGTTTTCTATATTTATTTATTTTAAATAATTGTATGAAAATTGAATGTGATAAAAAAATTGTAAAAATATATTCTCATTTATATCATCAGGAAGAATGATTCCTGAGAGTTTCATTGAAATCTGAAATGGTCAGGTGTCTGTCACTGGTTGATTTGACATGTAATGACCCCAAAGGTTTGCGAATAAAACCACAAATTTCATAAAAGGATCGCGAAAAAAATACGAATTTCGTCAAAAGGCCACACAAAAATGTGAATTTCATCAAAGGATCGCGAAAAAAAGTGAATTTCGTCAAAGAATCGCAGAAAAAAGCAAATTTCGTCCTAAAAGTGCAGGAAAAAACGAATTTCGTAAAAGGATAGCAGAAAAAGCACAAATTTTGTCAAAAGATCGCGAAAAAAATGCAAATTTCATCAAAGAACCGTGAAAAAAAACTAATTTCGTCAAAAGATCGCGAAAAAAAAAACCCGAAATTCGTCAAAGCGACGCTAAAAAAGCGTGAATTTCGGCAAAGGATAGGAGAAAAAAAGCACATTTTGTCAAAAGATCGCAAAAAGAAGCACTAATTTCTTCAAAGAATCGCGAAAAAAAACACAAATTTCGTCAAAAACGGAAATTTCGCCAAATGATCTCGGGGGAAAAAAACGAGAATTTCATCACAGGGGCGCAATAAAAATTCATCGCTCTCTTTAATCATGATACCTGTGAATGGACCTCTCCTTACAAAATGTGATTCAGTTATTTCAGAAGCAATGTCCATTATTTCTGTGAAAGAGTGACTGGCATTTTGTGAGAAGAGGTCACAATATTAAGGATTGGACTGTTTCTAAACGCATTGACAAAATAACTGATAAGAATTCACCCTTCTTATCATGGATTTTTAGCTTTATTATTATTTTTTAGTCAACATAATTATTCTGTAATCAATATTAATTACTTTTTAATTTAAATGGTAATTATTTTAAAACTACTGTTTTTAATTCATACTGGCAAAGTAATAAAACACGTTATTTTATTAAACCTTAAATTAATTTGCAGAAAAATTTTGATCCAATATTTATGTACACGGAAAGTTTTTGGTTTTATACAAGTCTGGGTATATGGTGGTGTATGTTGTATACCATATACTTTTTAGCAATAGCATATACTCTCTGGTCATGCCCTCTGCATATACTCTCTGGTTTTTTTAACCCATATTAGACCGCTGTCCTATAAATAGGACAGCTAATAAAACATTTTTAAAATAAAATTGGTAAAGGTTTTCTGGATGCATTTTGTTATGACGTCTTTAAAATACATAAAAGTATAACATTTAAACAAAAAAACAAGTAACCAATTTAAATTTAATTGAAAACATTTATTTAAAAAAGTCCTTTAAAAATTGTGATCTTATAATCTATAATTTTGCCGTTAATATTTTTTTATTGGAGAAATCATAGTGTTTTTGTACTACAAAAACAGTACTTTTAGAGTAAAATAAAATATTTGCTCATAAAATTAGTTTATGCATGCATTTTATATCTCCTTACTAGGTGTCCTAAAAATAGGACAACGGTCCAATCCCCTCCTTTTCTCCTTCTTTGCATTTCATTCAAAACTCACATTCCTTTCTTATCTTTTGATGAAACACTTTTGCTCCAAACATCTGGAAACAGACTGGTCACCTTTTTTGGCACATGGGACATGGAAGGTCTGTTCTAGCATCAGTAGAGTACAGGAACTTTCCATTTGTGAAAATAGGGGAGTTGAAAGGGGGAGGGGAATAGGGAAGATACTAAATGATTCCCTGTTGTGTGAATTTGTTTTGTCGCAGCTTTATTTTGTCTGATAATTTACTTCTGAAATTGCATTTGTAAAATGACACACAAACTTTTAACAGCCGAAGAAGCACTGGAATATATGAATTATTTAAGCGATGATGAAATTGATGAACCTGATGAAGAAGAGATCAAGTCTGACACAAAACAGCTAGTAATGTGCCACGAACGTGACATTCCAGATACCACAGGAATAATTGAAAATTTGGTAAATGACAGTGAAGAATTACACCTTCCAATTAAAATACCAAAGTTTGCAAAACATGAACCAAAATTTGAACTTTCAAGATAGACATCGTCGGCAAAAATTCCCATTGAGCTATTCCACATGATAGCTGATGATATGACAGCCCATACTGTTACAGAAACAAATCAGTATGCAGCACAAAAAAACTGTCATTCTTTTAGCATCATTGAAGCTGAAGTCAAGAAATTCTTGGTGTTATATTCTTTAGTGGATATATCATATTTTGCCACGCGAAAAAATGTATTAGGAAAATGCACCAGACACCGGCACCAGTTTAGTAAGTAACGCTATATCTATAAAATGTTATAGTGACATACAGCGCTATATTCATTTCAATGACAGTTCTGCAATCAATCAACAAGGCTGTTTCAATAAAATTCGACCACTTATTGACAAGCTCAATATTGCTTTGATGCAGTTTGGCCTATTTTCAGAAAGTCTAACAATTGATGAAAGAATGGTGGGATATTTTGGAAGGCACAGATGCAAGATGTACATGAAAAATAAACCAGTGAAGTTTGGATACAAACTGTGGATGTTAGTATCTTATAATAGATATCCTTCTTATATTATTCCTTTCCAAGGAGCTACAGAAAAAAGTTTGGAGTCTCTTTCTCAATGTGTTGTGGAAGATTTGCTTTCCATAGTGAAAAATCCAAAACTTCACAGAATATATATGGATAACTTTTTCACCTCATATGGTCTATTTGTTCATTTGAAGGAAAAAGGTTTCTGTGCTACAGGAACTGTTTGAGATAATCGAATGGCAAAATGTCCATTAGAAACTTTGAAACAGTTTGTTAAAAGAGAAAGTAGCTCTGCAACTGCTTGTTTTGACATAGTCAACAACATAGCTGCAGTGCGTTGGAATGATAACCGTTTGGTTTCATTACTCACAAATTTCGAGGAAACGAAAGTAAAAAGCAAAGTAGAGCACAGAGTAAAAGTGGTAGAAAGAAAATTGATATTCCATTTTGTGTTACATCATACAATAAATACAAAAATGGAGTGGACTTATTCGACGATCACATTGAAACATATTTTGCATCAATTCAAGGCAAAAAGTTGCATTGGAAACTTTTTTTGAACTGTTAGGTAGCTTTCTTTACAAAAAGCTACCTATTGCAGCCGTTCGGAGGAAAGCGATTTCAAAAAATTTTGGTATATTTTCATCGATCATGACCCCCAGACCCCGAAACCACCCTCCGTTCAAAATTGATATATATATATATATATATATATATATATATCAATATATATATATATATATATATTATATATATCTGACCTATGTCACACTGTAACTCTAGTATTTATGAACCGATTTGGATGTAATTCGGTGTGTACATAGTACATACCAATGTCTCGACCGAGTTCGTTGGCCAGCTTCATCCGCAAAAATTTTTAAAAAATTTAAAATTTGAAATGTGATACCAAAAAGATGAAAATGGAAAAATATTTTTTTCTTATGTATTTGACCTTTATACAAAGACTCCGTAGCAGTTTTTGTTTCGTCTATATCTTAAAAAATGGCTGAGTTATAGCATTTTGAATTTCTAGCAAAGCTGACATTTTGAAACGTCCTGAATTTTGTCACGCGATAAAAGGCGTATTTATGAACCGATTTGGATGTAACTTCGTTTATACATAGTACAGATTAATGTCTCGACCGAGTTCGTTGGCCAGCTTCATCTGCCATTTTGTTTAAAAATGGCGGCCATTTAAAATTTTAAGAAAAATTTAAATTTGAAATGTGGTACCAAAAAATTGAAAATTGAAAAAATATTTTTTTCTTATGTGTTTGACCTCGATAAAAAGATTCGGGAACAGTTTTTGTTTCGTCTATATCTTAAAAAATGGCTGAGTTATAGCATTTTGAATTTCTAGTGTGGCTTACATTTTGAAACGCCCTGATTTTTGCCACGTGATAACAGACATATTTATGAACCGATTTGGATGTACCTTGGTGTGTACATAGTACATACAAATAACTCAACCGAGTTCGTTGGCCAGCTTCATTCGCCATCTTGTTTCAAAATGGCGGCCATTTAAATTTTTAAAAAAAAAAAATAAATTTAAAATGAGATACCAAAAAATTGGAAAATGAAAAAGAGTTTTTTCGTATGTGTTTGACCTTCATACAAAGATTCCGGAACAGGTTTTGTTTCGTCTATATCTAAAAAAATGGCTGAGTTATAACATTTTGAATTTCTATTGTGGCTGACATTTTAAAACGACCTGATTTTTGTCCGCGATAACAGGCGTATTTATGAACCGATTTGAATGTAACTTGGTCTGTACATAGTACATACCAATGTCTCGACCGAGTTCGTTGGCCAGCTTCATCCGCCATCTTGTTTCAAAATGGCGTCCATTTAAATTTTTTTTTTTTTAATTAAATTTAAAATGAGATACCAAAAAATTGGAAAATGAAAAAGAGTTTTTTCGTATGTATTTGACCTTAATACAAAGATTCTGGAACAGGTTTTGTTTCGTCTATATCTAAAAAAATGGCTGAGTTATAACATTTTGAATTTCTATTGTGGCTGACATTTTAAAACGACCTGATTTTTGTCACGCGATAACAGGCGTATTTATGAACTGATTTGAATGTAACTTGGTCTGTACATAGTACATACCAATCTCTCGACCGAGTTCGTTGGCCAGCTTCATTCGCCATCTTGTTTCAAATGGGTTGCCATTTTTAAAAAAATGTAATTTAAAATTTAAAATGAGGTATTAAAAAATTGGAAAATGAAAAAGATTTTTTTTATGTGTTTGGCCTTGATACAAAGATTCTGGAGCAGTTTTTGTTTCTGAAAATTTGCTCTTTTGTTTATATCTTAAAAAGTGGTTGAATTATAGCACTTTGAATTTCTATCATGGCTAACACTTTGAAACGATCTTGTATTTGTCTCGCGATACCACACGTATTCGCCTATTTCGATGGAAGAAGGCATGTGGATAGTATACATCAATATCTCGACCAAGTTCGCTGGCCAGCTTCATCAGCCATCTTGTTTCAAAATGGCGGCCATTAAATTAAAAAATACAGGCAAAGTTCTTTAATCCGCACAAGTTGGGACCAAAAGTTGTGCAGATTATGGAATATTGCGGATTATGGAATATTATGGATTACATCTCATTTTCTTATTTCTGGACACTATTTTAATTCAATATTCAGTATAACATGAAAAGAAAAATATGAAATATAATAATTAATTTTTTTGGACACTATTTTAATTCCATATTCAGTGTAACATGAAAAGAAAAATGTGAAATATAATAATTAATTTAATATGCTATCTCAAAAAATGCATTTTTCAAATTATTGTATTAAAAAATTGATTATATTCACTTTTATATTTAAAAATTTCAGATATTTCTTTTAAAAAATCATTTTTGGATCAAGAATTTGTAAATTTGTTTAATTGTTTACATTCATTAAGCAATGCGAATTATAGAAAATTGCGGATTATGTGTGTGCGGATTATAGATCCTTGACTGTATATATATTTAAAGTGAGGTGCAAAAAAATTAGAAATTGAAAAAGATTTCTTTCTTAAGTATTTGACCTTGATATAAGGATTCAGGAGCATTTTTTGTTTGTCTTTATCTTAAAAAATGGCTCAGATATAGCAGTTTCAATTTCTAACGTGGGTGACATTTTGAAAAATCTGATTTTTGGCCTGCGACAGCACTCGTATATATCAACCGATTCCGATGTGAGTGAGCATGTGCACAGAAATTACTAAGGTCTCGACCAGGTTCACTGGTTAGCCTCATCCACCATGTTGTCTTAAAATGGCAGGCACTTTAAGAAATCGCCGAATTTGGCAGCCAAATTTAAGTTACTTTAAATAAAAGGAGCTTGGATAAAGCTGACTAATTTCGCGAAATTCTCATTCATAATGATTTAGATTGATAAAAATTAGTATTGAATCTCCTACATTCGGTTTCCACTTAATTGAGCTTCGTGTGTTTGAATAATATAAGTTGGCTTTTTAAAAATAAGGAATATGAAAGCTACCTCTTCCTCCCGGCACTGGCCGGACGGACTTTTTTGAAATGGCACTTGTCGCAGCTTGCAAAATGTCTAATCTGTTTTGCCCTCATGAAGAACAGGGTCTCGTAGAGTTTCAAAGATCTGCCACAATTCGTTATTTAGGTGAAACAATCCCAATAAACAAAATCAGACAAAGCGGTAAGATTCAGAATAACAAAGAGCTTCTCCATCTAAATAATGAGCATGTTATGGTGAAAAACCCTGAAGGACGTCATAGAAGATGTCAATTGAAGAATTACAAGAGAAAACCAACAACAGTTTGTTTAAGATGTAAAATTGGCCTTTGCATTGACTGTTTCCTGAAATTCCACACATAATACATCTTTCTGTAATGTAAGTGAATATTTTGTCAAATTACTATTCTTTAGACCCTTGTCCTGTTTATAAGACAGCTAATTACTTAAAAAATTAAAAACCTTTTTCCAAAATTTTGCTTTTATTTGCTTAATTACACCATATTAATGATAAAATCGAATTAAAAAAATTTTGTTTTTATTTATTTGGTGCTGTCCAATATGGGTTAAGACTGTACCATTGTAACATACTGCAATTTATTGTTGTGTCTAGTGAAAGTACAAACACAATTGTGGTCTAGCATTACTGACTCATTCTATTTAAATATAATCACTCATAACCATTATTTGAACGGATGTTTTCTAACTTTTTTTTTTTTTTCCTAAGTAAAATCTGTATTATAGTGATTTTCAACTAATATACTGTGCTGATGCACACTGGTATACTTTGGGAGTATTGTAGGTATGTCATGAAAAGTTCAATGATTTGTAATTAAGCTATTAACTTCTTGTTATTTCTGACCAGAGTAAATTTCTTAATTTTGAAAATTAAAATTAAATAAAAGCAATACCTGTTTTTTTTTTTCTGCAATAAAATGATCAGAAACAAAAAATAATTACAATTAGAATCTTTGGAAAATGATTTATAAATGTGTTCCGAAAATTGAACTTTAAAAAATAAAATTATCAAGTTCAAATTAAGATTTCAATCTCTTAAAATAGGAAATTCTTTCAAGTTAAGTTTTCAAAATTTAAACTGTTGGCTTCTTTATAAAATATTTTTTTTCTTTTGTTGTAATATACATTGTTATTGTTAATAAATAAGTCAAAAATAGTTATTTTTTTAACATTTTTTAAATGTGGCATGAGATAAGAAAAGACTGAAAGATACTGCTCCATCAGCATTCAGGGAAAATCAAAATACAGCAGCAAACTATATGTAACCTAGCTATGCATATATAATTGTATGAGGAAAAATTACCTTTTTTTTTTTTTTCCTCAAGAAAATAACACATTTCTTTTGCTTTCCTTTTTAACTACAGATAATCTTACTCTGTTTTATTTGAAAACTTTCATAAATGATTTACATTCAGCTTCTTTTTTTTATTTTAAGATTTTAAATAATATTTTCTAAATGTGAAGTATTCAGTAAAATTTTGTTTAGTGTAACCGTAATATATGTATATAAATCTATATAGTTTTGCTAGCCCTCTTTCTTTCTAAATTCAGCTGCAAGTAATTCTATTTTGAATTTAGATTGCACATATTGTTCTTGGGGTTTTTGCCTTTATTTGGTCTTCTGTTCAGACTTACAGCTGGTTTAGGAGATCTGATAAACATGCAGTTGATTTTCTTGTAAGTAGTTGTTTTTGCAGATTGCATGCTTTCTAGCTTTCAGCATTTTCATTTTGTTTGCCTTATTTATTTTAAATTTCTATTTCAGGCTCTGGGGAAATTTATGATTTTTATGTGTGGAAATTTTGCTAATGCATCCTTCATCATTTTATTTTGTGTGTCTTTAAAATGGTTTATATTTTTTAAGGTAAGTATTTAAAATAAGTTTAAAAGATTTAATAATTTTTCAATACAGAATTTGTAGTTAAAATTTTGTACAAGTTTAATTAGAATTAAACTAATAATATTCCTTTGTTCTCTTTTAAATTTTTTACTGCTTGTTGTGTCATATGTGATATATAAAGTAGAAATATTTGTTGATATCATCATAAAAAAAATACATTAGTTATACCAATAAAAGTTTTCTGCTCAATTTATCTATTACCAGTTTGCAATGTTTTTTTTACTAAATATTTGATATATACCAATAGTGCTTTTTTACTAAATATTTGATATATACCAATAACTGTTATCTGATATTGACCTGTGAGACATAGATTTACATAAACAAGCATTATTCTATGCCAAGACAAGAGTATTTAAATATATCAAATGATGCTTTAAAAAAAAAAAATGCTCAAGACTATATAATTTTAATTAATTTTTCAATTAATTTTCAGCAGTGTAATTACGCTCGAAATTATTGAATATTTTAATACATGATTTATCACATTGCTAACTAAGCGTATAACCAATAGAGTGAAAAATGTCCAAGTCAGGATTCAAACCCGGAACCCTTGGAATAGCACTTCAAGTGCTCTACCATTTAAGCTACGAGGACAATACCAAACTTAGCATCTTTCACTCACATATGTTGGTAAGACTGTAAGTGCAGCACAAGATGGAATTCCGTCTTGTTTTGATTTCATTTTTCATTCTGTTGGTTCTACGCTTAGTTAGCAATGTGATAAATCACATACTAAATATTGCTCAAGAATAGTTCTCAAAGATATCTTCCTGCTCAACAGTGCAAAACTTTCTAATGCACTCACAAAGTCAATTTTAAATTTTAAAGCATAAAATTAGCAGACATGAATATTGAAGTGTTTTGAGTTGTGAATCTCATTTTCTCATAGATATATTACATCATGAGTTATAAATGATTGTTGTCTAATGATGACTTTTTCCAGATTTTGCATCTTGAATATCCACTCAAAACATTAGATTTGACATCAAACTGTTGCATCTTGAATATCAACTCAAAACATGAGATTTGTCACCAATACTTTGCCTTTATAGAAAAAGTGAAACTCTATTTGATTTCTTAGTATCTGAATAAAAGCATCTACCAGTTTTACATATTTATGAATAAAAGTAAATTTAGGAATATATCAAAAAGTAGCCAGTTTAAGCTCCAGAACAAACAGCCTTTAAAACTGAGCGAGTACTTTTTTTTTTTTCACTATTCAAATAACATTGTATTTTTTTCATAAACATATTAAGTTGTGTTTTTTGCTTAATTTCTTAACTACAATAATTCTTTATTTATTGGTTTTTACTAATTAGTAAAAAATTAAGAAACAAAATTTCATCTGTATTTTGGTCTGTTATCGGTACAGATATAGTGTATTTTACTATGTAGTAGTTATGTTTGTGTATACTTTTGAATTTCAGTTAGTCTCAGTGATTTCTTTTTTTTGCTTAGTTTGTCAGTCTCTATGACTATTCTATGACTATTTGCTTAGTTTGTCGGTCTTAATCTACAGGGTTTTTCTTTAACTCTATTTTTCCTCAGATAGCTGGGGAAATGAGTTAGCTACAACCATGCTTTTGGTGTCCATGCTCTAGGTATAGTAAAATGGGTATAAATTTTGCTATGAGGTACATTGCAGCATCCCCTTGTGGCAAACTGAGGAATTAGTAGGGATGCAACAGATACAAGGCCTATCTGACTGTTTATTCAATGCCTGAAATACCATCGAATATCCAAATCACAATCATTGGATATCCGACAGAGCGCAGCAAAGCAAATATATAAGGATAACAGAAATCGTTTGACCTCAAACAATGCCAAACAACTTTTGTTTATAATGAATTTTGTTTATATGCAATACTAGCAGTTGCCCATGATGCCGTTCCCGTACCATTAAAAAAGATAAATACATTAATTAAGAAAAACATTTCACTCCTGATAATGAAAAACATATATAATCAACCAACTCTTTATCACATTTTATAAAAGATGATATTGTCTTTCTTATTTATAGGGGCTCTAACATAACTCATCCATAAAAAAATGAAATTTGTGCAAAATAATACAAACAATCGTGAAAATGAAGCTGCAACCACTGAAAAAAAGAGGTTCAGGTAAAATCGTGAAAATCGACGAATCTTCGTAGAACGAAAAAACTGATGCTGGGAGAACTCTATTATAGTAGTGTATTTTAGGTGATATTTGATGTCAACTTTCTATATATGTATGTATTGCAACATATAAGACTACAAAAATCTGTTTTTAAAATGCATTAAAGAAAGACTTTTTTAAAAATGACAACATATTTTTACTTTTCTAAAGGTTGAAGATATGTAAAATTAAAATCCTGTTGCCAAACCATGATTTACAAACGTGTCTTCAATCAGAACATATCAGATCTGTACTTTTTATTGCATATGCCACGCTCCAATACACTTCCAGCTTCCGAGCCAAATTTCAATACTAATTTTCATCTTTAGGTTTTATGAATGAAAAAGCAACTTTCTTTTAATACAGTAATTGACTGGGAGCTGGCAGCACAGACAATCACCTCATTAAGTTCATGGATGAAATTCTAGGATTAGTTAAATCTTGATTCGCATATTAAAACGCTATCGGTCTGCCATATGATATCTTGGTGGAAAACATCTGAAAACCCAATTTTAGTGGCTGACTCGTAGTTTTACCATTGTGTTTTCCTGCACCAAAAGGTATGGAAACAGGGAGGACTGGGAGCAGGAAAACACAATGCTAAACCTACAAGTCAGCCGCTAAAATTGGGTTTTCAGGTGTTTTCCACCAAGATATGACTTGGCAGACCAATTGCGTTTTAATATGAGAATCAAGATTTAACTAATTCTAGAATTTCATCCGTGAACATGATGAGGTGATTCTCTGTGCTGCCTGCTCCCGGTCTAAAATTTTCATTCATGGTTTCTGCAATGAACGGCTTTAATTAATACCCGTCAATTATTAATTGACGAATAATGAATTGACGGCTCGTTGATTAATACTCGTAAAAAAAAAAGTCAGGCAATCGAGTTACTTTTTTTTTTAGATTTTAAAATTACAAATAATTTTTTTCTGATAATCATAACATCATTTTCGACACGGATAATTTTAAGGTGCACATTGACATCTAAAATCCATTTTCCTTTCAAACTCTTTTTAACATTTTTTTTCAAATTTAAGTTAAAAGTTAAATCTTCATATTATATGTGTGCAGACGGTAAACCATCAAGAATTGCTAAAAATGTTCTTTAAATAATGAGATTCAATACTATAATTCAAGACCATTTTCATTTACCATCAAAGCATATCCGTGCATATTCACCTGTTTCCGTACTTACACAAATTCATGCTTATATTATTAATTATATTATTAAGAAATATTTGAACATTTCTACTTTATTTCCAATATGACAATATATTCATCCTTTTTTATTGTTAATTTTTTATTTCATTTTCCTTTTTGATGTGGATATCTTTTAATAGAAAATTAATTGTTGAAGAGAAATTTTTGTTCTGGGTTTTGATGCTAATCACGATGTCATTCGACATGCATAATTTTATGGTACATATTATTGACATTTAATATCCATTTTCTTTCCAAACTTTTTTTAAAGTTTTTTTTCCATTTTAAATTAAAAATTAAATTTTTACATTATGCATTTGCAGACGATAAACCTCCAAACAAATGGTTGCTATGTTTCATTTCTTACTTAATATAATTCGTCATAGAGTAAAGAGAAAGAATAGAAATAAAGTGTGATGGCTGTAGGTGACGCCAAAAATGTAACCCTAAAATTCGCTATGTTCGGCCCAAGCACAATCACATGCTTTTTCAAAAAAGAAGAAAACTTCTAGTAATACTGTTTTTAATTCATAGTACAATGAAATGCTACTTTAGAATGCTTAAATATATCGCAAGCAGATCACCTTCATTTAGAGAAAAAAATGCACGGGAGATGTCAAAGAATTCTGTACCTGTTCCACGTGCTTGTTTTGTTTGGGCCGAATGAGGGCATTTAAATTCGAGTGATAACGTGCATCATATTACAAAGCGTTTTTACGGCATACTGCATCTCCATCTATCTCTTTCCTCCATGATAATTTGTAGAAAATGTTACCATTGCTTATAAAGCATTAGAAATGATAGCTGTGAGATAAAGAAATAAATTATAACTATAATATACAGATGAAATAGAAAAATGCAACGTAGCAACCAGTTTTTTGGAGTCAGTTTCCAAGCAAAATGCCATCATTGACGTCATACTAAAAGCATCTATTCTTAATTGTTTTTATTTCATTTTTTGTTCACGTGAAAATCTTTCAATTAAAAATTAATATTTGGTGGAGAAGTTATTATTGCAGATTTCTATTTTTTGGCAAACGTAAAAGAAATATAATTAGATGTTAAAAGAAAAAATATCAATTGAATTCACTATGAAAATAATGAAATATTGAAATAATAATAAAAATATTTGAATAAAATATATAAAAATTAGCCTATGTTCTTTTCAGGGCTATAATCTATCTAATAGATACAAAGACCTTAATTCATCCGTTTTGATGTTGACTTCATTCAAACTTTCAGACACACATTGACATTTATAATATTATAAGGATAGTAAGTTTCCTATTCATGAGTAAAAGGTAATTATCAAAGTTTAATAAATTGCCAGCTTTCCTAATATTGATATTTGAACTCTTTATAATAAATTTAAGAAACTACGTTTACATCTTTTAGAACATCGTACCTTTACTTTCAGATTGTAAAACAAAATTTGAAGTTGTTTATTAAAGTATACTTTATTAATTTTCTTTTAAGTTTAACAATTAACCTATTTTTATTTTCTTCTATTTTCAACAGAAGAAAGTATTGTAATCGAAATTTTTTTTACTCCTGGTTTTTGACAAATTTACATGTTTTAGGGGTCAAAGATCTCAAAAAACATATTTATACAAAATGTCTGTCTGTCCGTGTATCGTCATCGTACCATCAAAAGTGTATCGCCAGCAGGTCCTCCTTCAATATGGAAACATTTCCCCTGGAAGGGCGCTGTAATCGCAATTTTTGTATCATTTTCTTTATTGTAGAATCGAACAAAGTATGAATTTATGCATAGAATTGGACCAAATTTTTGTGTTTGTTTTTGGCTGTGACCAGCAGGCGCTTCTTCAATATGGAAATATTCTGCTGGAAGGGTATCCTGTAATTGTGATTATTTGTGCCTTTTTCATTATTGTACCATCAAAAAATGTATGAAGTTATCCATATAATTGAATCAAGTTTTATGTGTATGTTTTTGGCTATTTCCAGCAGGTCCCCCTTTAATTTGGAAATATTCCACCAGAAGGGAGTGTTATAATAGCAATTTTTGTGCTATTTTCATTCTTGTATCATTGAAAAGTGTATGAAGTTATGCATAGAATTGAACCAATTTTGTGTGTATAATTTTGGCTTTGGCTAGCAGTTTCTCCTTGAATTTGGAAATATTCTGCCAGAAGGTGGCACTGTAATTGTAACAGCAATTTTTGTAAAAATTTCTTGATTTTTCGTTTTTTTTTTTTTTTGTACAGTATATTGGCGGCTCGTGAAGCAACGCGAACTTCACATCCTGCTAAGCTGGTTATTCACAAACAGCTGATGTACAACAGAATAATGAAAAATTATTGATTTTAATAAATATCATCACCGAGATTAACTTATTTCAATTAATTGTCTGGAGCTGAAATTTAAGATGAAAATCAAAGTTGGACTAATATTGAACAATAATATTGACAATATTGAACTAATAGTGTCGAAGTATTAACATTTTTAACTACTTTTTGAAATATTAAGATGTATGAGATAGAAGAAAGTTTTGGGATTGGCACATTCAATTAGTTATTTTTTGTAACTTCATTATAAATATTTAAAAAAAACCAAAAAAAAACAAAAAAAAAAAAAAAAAAAAAAACGTATAAATGTCAAAGTAATTTAACTTAAAATAAAACTAAATGTGACTTAAAGTGAAACAGTATTAAATAATTAAAACAGAAAAAAAGACATCAACTAAAACCTATATCTGGAGAAAATAACTTTTCAACCATGGGAACATTAGCAGATATTTTATGTTTAAATTATAAAAAGAAAGTATGTATTTCTTTGTAAAAATACTCTATAATTATAGACATATTAATTGGTTAGAATTTGTTGTACAAATTATCAGCATTTCATTGTACAAATTAATTAATTATTAGCAATTATCCATATAGTCAATCCAATATCTAAATCCAATAGTAATTATCAGCATTTCATTGTAAAAATAAACAGAATATTTTAATTTTTAAATTACACTTTTTATACAACATTATTAATATACATATACAGTGCTTGAATTTCAAGACTGGATAGCAGGTTTCATGCACTAAAGAATATTGTGGGCGGGAGGCTCCTGTTTCCAAAAAATCATTTTCCAAAATTATTTTTTGTAAAACGACGATTAAGTCTCGGGACCGACTGACAAATTTCGTGATACAGTAAACTCTGTCTAAGGCGGAATCGATCGGGGCTGGGAAAAATTTCCGTAGTAGACAATATTCCGTCTTAGACAAATTTTGCGCTATGTCTATGTATTCGCAGGGACTTACAAATCTTTCCGAGTTAGACAGATTTTCGTCTTACACAGACTTTACTGTATTTTCCACTATCGATCAACAAATTCCACAGTTTCTTTTTACAACAGATTGACAAAACTCATGATTGTTTTTCTGTGTCTGACTGAAAAATTGTGATTTTTCTCTGCGACCAATTGACAAATTTCGTGATTTTTTCTGGAGACTGATCGGCGAATTTCATAAATTTTTTCTCGTGGTCGTGACCAACGGAAAACTTAGCAATTTTATTCTGCAACCAATTGGCAAATTTCCTTGTTTATTCTTGCAACATACTGATGAAATTAACGATTATTTTTATGCTTCCGATTGAAAAATTTAACGTTTTTTCTCTGCGGCCGGCTGAGCAATTTCACGATATTTGCTCATAACGGATTTGCAAATTTCACGATATTTTCCCGTAATTTATTGACAAATTTCATGATATTTTCCCGCTGCCGATTTCCCACGAACTTCAGTTTTATTTCTTGCGACTGGTCGACAAATTTTTTTATTTTTTTGCCATGATTGACAAAATCAGCAATATTTTTTCTATGACAGATTTAAGTATTTTGCGATGTTTTTTTCCTGTGCCCGAAATAGGAAATAACTAAAAGGACAGTAATGGCCACCGGAGACAGCCCTACCAAATTGGCCTTGAGTCAGCGCTAAACAAAATGAGATTAGATCTTGTGATGCATGTGAAGAAAAAAAATTTCAGTGAACTTCAAAAAAACATATTTAGAAACAACAAACTAGTTGTTATTCTTTTTTAAATCAACCATTTCTCGTGTAATAGAAGAAATCAATCGACTATTTCCTTTTTAAACTTTGGATATGGATTTAAAATTCCAATGCATAGAACATAGTTCAGTTAACGAAAATACCAGGGATTACAGTTTTGACTCTAATTCCATTAAGGATACTAGGGGATCGTACCCGGACTTCCCGGGTTAAAGAATATAGACGAAAGCATCTTTTTAAATTGAAAACTGATAAATTTTTTATATGCAATAATTTTTTTAGGATGCCCACTTACATTAAAAAAGCATTTTTCATATGGAAAATGTGAAATATACAATCAAATAAATTTTGAAGATTAACAAAAGCGATACTTTCTTAGCCGCATGCTAAGAGTTATTTGCCAAGATTCTGCTACTTATGGCATCCTTTTATATTCTGGTAATTTCAGAGCTTATACGTGTCTGGTAAATTTGTGTTTTATTTATATTATTTTATTTATTTATTCATAGGGAATTCTTTTAAATGTATATTAGCCGTAAGAAAATTATGAACTTTTTATTTTGTTTTAAGGGCAATCGGATTAATCTTTTGTAATAGAGCTCCATGCGATATAGATAAATTAAAAAACATTTCATGCTTTAAAATTGTTTTTAAAACCATAGACAATCAGTAAACTGAGATGAACTTTGCAAACAAATTCCATTTGAAAAAAAAATCCTATTTGGTGATCTAAAAATTTAAATTGTACGATTACAAATATGTTAGATTTGTGTTTTCTCAATATTATTCTCTTATTTGTTTATAAAAGAAGTATTAATTTCATTAATTTGTCTTTCACAAATATGTTAGATTGGTAATTCTTTTAATATTATTCTTTTATTTTTGTTTATAAAGGAAGTATTAATTTCGTTATGCAAAAATAGTCAGAAACAAATGCTGAAAATGTTTGTTGCTTTATGTGCAAAATGTTTATTATGTATTGAAACCGGCACGTGATAAGATAAACTTAGAAAAAATCATGCTTAAAAATTATTTTAAAATATAATACATCAGTCAATGAATGCAGTTTTTAATCAAATTGCATTTGAAAGTAATTTTTTTCCCTGTGCGACGAAAATTGAAAATTTCAAGACCAAAGTTTGATCGTAAAGTGTTGCCATTCTCAAAATGACGTCAGCGTTACGCACATATACGTTTGTTCTTTATAATATAGATACTTAATCAGTAAAATATAATAAAGATCAGTTATTAGGATGTGCTTATCAATTGAGGCTCTTATGTTTGGATTTCCGGAATGAAAACAGCAATTTTCACCTTCTCAAAATTCGCATATGCAGTTCTCATATCCATATTCATCATTTAAAAAAAAAATTGTATTTTGTTTGATCATTTAAAAATCATTTTAACTCAAAACTTGCAAGTCACGATTGTCAGCAACATCTTTTATGTGAACAGACGCGCTCTTTACTTGAGATTCTAATCTCAATTCCGGAGAGTAAAAAATTTCCATTATTTATGTTTTTTAGACGCATTTGTGTTAAAATGTTTAGTTTTATCTAAAAAAGTGATCGTTTTCTTTTAAATATGACTTCATTTAAATAGGCATTTTGCTTAGTGTCTGAAACTTAGTATCAGTACACATGCAGAAGGAAAAAGAATATAGAAAATTTATGAGGAAAAATGCGTGTTTTCAAAAGCAGTATGTCATTTTCCGTTATTATGCCCTTAATATAATATCCTGCTTCTAATGAGGTTTTGCACCACTAAACCTTATAGAACAATTTTCATCAACAATTTTGAATTTTTCTCAGAAAATAGCATGAATAAAGTTAAAAATACCTGATTATTTCTCTCTTGTCTGCAATAATGAAAGCTATCTAATTTTCATAAAACATATGGTGCGGTCACATCTGCAAAGGAAGAGCTTTCAGTTTAAAAAAAAAAAAAAATATTAGTAAAATTGGTTCAGCAGAAAGATCAGGGCAGATGACTAAAAAACACACTTGTGTTTTAAATATATAGATTATATAAAATTGGGAAAAATTAAATTAAGCAAATTATGTTATTTTGATAAAATTATAGTAGAATGCCCTAAAGAATAGCATTAAAATTAATTATTCTAGAGAATTCTCGACAAAAACTTCAGGAACACGATATTATTTTAAACCACGAATTATTTGTTTGCTTGTCTAACTCGGCGAAGCAAATCCATCCAGGCGAGAGTCATCAATTTCAGTAATATAAATCGCTATTATTTGCATGTCACCTCTCTTTTATAAAGACACTCTAAATTTTTGTAAAACATTGTGTTTTATCAGTGTGTGATTTCGATTACATTATTTTTAAAAGTGAAGCAATTTCACCCATGAAGAATTTCAAAGTAGCTGCACTGTGAAAATGACGCACTTCTACAAAACATAATTCAGGTTTAAGAATTTAAATAAATGCACGCTTTTTTCTTTTATAAAATGACGTCATTTGCCTCCGCTAAAGCAATCCATTTTTACAATCCAGTCTCAAACTTATGACATCATTATCAAGTAATAACAGACAATATTTTTGACATAGCCCATATTTTATTTTCAATTTTTTTTTCAGGTTTTATGAGAAAATGGCAACAAAAAGATACAGTATCTCCTATTTTTGATTATTTTCCGTTTACTTTCAATGACTTTCAATAGAAATGAGATACTTTTGTTGCCACAATAAGAAAAATGGTACTAAAAACTACAAAAAAACTTAATAACTTAATATCTCAAAAATAAATTGAGATACAGCTTTCAAGCAAAATGCATTTAAAAGAGCATTTTTTCCCTTATATGACGGTGTAAAAATTTAAAATGTGCGATGTTTAGAAGTTGAAAAATTTGCAGTAAAGAGAATTGCAAAACCAAAATTTTATTTCAAATTTCAAAGTGTTGCCATTCGCAAAATGTTTGTCATGTCTGTATAAATGCAATTCTTTAAGTGGCATGTAAAAAAAGCAGGGTTTAAAGATATTTTTTTCCTTTCAAACAGTTCAACTCTCCTGCATTTATAAACGTTGGGAGCAAAACTCCCCTCCTGGGAAAGTTTGAATTTCAAGCCCTGATATTCAAAGAGATGTAGTTTTTGTAAATTATATTTCAGTACATTTAAATTGTTTTAATGATGTGTGAAACGTGTTTGTAATTTATTGTTCTGAGATGGCAGTTTATAAATAAATAAATAAACAGTCACCATATAACTAAAAACATATCTAGTGCCGGATATCCGAATATTGGCAGACGAAGGAACTTCGGGTATCCGATATCCGGCAAAATCAATATCTGGTTCATCCCTGGGAATTAGCATTCATTTCTCAAATATGGCACTAGATTTGGGAAAAAAGCCAATTGCAAAGTTGTAGAGCATCATTAATTTCAAATGTAATAATGTTGTGCATGAAAAAATAACTATTAGAACTCTTAAAATAAATTTTTTTTACATCCAATCACCATCTTTAATGTCACTAATTGCATGCAGAAATCCAGACAGATGTACATTTACTAATAAAACTAACACCTGTAAGTAAAATACAAGTTATTTTAATAAGAAAATCCCATTAGGTATGCTGTGTATCAACTGTTGACAGCAATGTATCCCAATATATAACAGCAGTAGAGAACAATTGAGCATGCTTAAATTGATTTTCGTATTAAGTTGTAAATTGCTTACATAACTTAGTAAATATGCCTTATAATTCCACACTTCTGCATGCGAGTGGTGTATTTAAGCTATGGATGCGATATAAACAAATTGCATTTTAATGTTTCTAACAGCTATTTTTTTCATGTAAGATACCATTGCATACTAGAGTGAAATCTCTATAGAAGTTTGTAATTTACTTTTTAGGGTTTCGTTCATCTGACGAAACCCTATTCGTCTTGCTTCTCTGTCTGTCTGTCTGTCACAGAGCCCGTTCTCAGAAACATTATATGTTGGAGACTTGAAATTTTGCATACTTATAGCTGGACATCTCAGATCAAACGACAAATCATAAAATTTTGAAAAAGTTGTACATTTAACTCTTTGGGCTCCTACATGTGTATTTTAAACAATTCTTTCTATGTGAGCCTCTAATTAGGTTGGAGGCATGAAATTTTGCATACTTATAGCTGAACACCTCACATCAAATAACAGACCATAAAATTTTGAAAAAGTTATAAATTTATCCCTTTGGGGTCTCACATGTGTATTTTAAACTATCCTTTCTAAGTGAACCCCTAATTAGGTTGGAAGCGTGAAATTTTGCATACTTATAGCTGAGCACCATCATGTGATAAATCATAAAATTTTGAAAAAGTCGTACATTTAACCCTTTGGGCTCCTACATGCATATTTTAAGAAATTCTTTCTAACTGAGCCCCTTATTAAATTGGAGATTTGAAATTTTGCATACTTATAACAGAACGGCTGAGGCCAGGCGACAAATCATAAAATCTTGACAAAGTCTTACATTTAACCCTTTGAGCTAACATATGTATTTTAAGCAATTCTTTCTAAGTGAGCCCCTAATTAGGTTGGAGGCGTGAAATTTTGCATATTTATAGCTGAATACCTCACATCAAACGACAAACCATAAAATTTTGAAAAAGTCGTACATTTAACCCTTTGGGCTCCCCCATGTGTATTTTAAACAATTCTTTCAAAGTGAGCCCCTAATTAGGTTAGAGGCGTGAAATTTTGCATACTTATAGCTGAACAACTCGCATCAAACGACAAATCATAAATTTTTCAAAAAGTCATACATTTAACCCTTTGAGCTCCCACATGTGTATTTTAAACAATTCTTTCTAAGTGATCCCCTAATTAGGTTGGAGGTGTGAAATTTTGCATACTTATAGCTGAACACCATCATGCGACAAATCATAAAATTTTGAAAAAGTCATATATTTAACCCTTTGGGCTCCCACATGCGTATTTTAAGCAATTCTTTCTAACTGAGCCCTTTATTAAATTGGAGATTTGAAATTTTGCATACTTATAGCAGAACACTTGAGGCCAGGCGACAAATCATAAAATCTTGAAAAAGTCTTATGTTTAACCCTTTGAGCTACCACATATGTATTTTAAGCAATTCTTTCTAAGAGAGCCCCTAATTAAGTTGGAGACATGAATTTTTGCATACGTATAGCTGAATACCCCAGACCGCACGACAAATCATAAATTTTTCAAAAAGTCTTATATTATTTACTCCTCCGGGCTCTAACTTGTGTATTTTAAGCAATTTTTCTAACCTCCGCCCTTTTCACCGAGGAGCACCTTTCCAACTTTTGCCGACACCCCTTTGACCATTCTTTCATATTATGCACCATAGCCTTACATATTTTGGTTCCACTTTTTACCGCCAGGGGCACCTACTTATCTCGAGTGCTATGGGCCCAATCCCCTCGACTAATATATCTACAGATAGTATGTAAAACGGAGTTTCGTTCGGATAGAGGTTTATTTAGAATAGAGTGCGCCCCTGGTTGCGAAATGTGGAACTAACAGATTTTTCAAAAGGATAAAGTGTTTTGAAAGAAATATTAAACGAAACCCTCTGTGCGATCTGTGATCACACTTACCCACTTGTTTTCTGTATCTCGTACCGTTTTCAAGAAAGGAAGACTAATTCCTTAGTTTGGCACTGCAATGTGAAGAGCATATCCGTTTTACTATCCCTATGTAGCACAATCATGGCTGTATTTAACTCAGTTCATCAGTTATTTGAGGCAAAACAGAAGTAAGGAAACACCCTGTATAGCATCTTATGTTAGATTAGCATTCATTTTATATCAAATATATTTGTTTGTGTATTAATCTGTAATTTTTTAGAATGTTGCTACATTTTAATAACACTCAAATTATTTATAGTTCTCATTTTATTGATATTTTTTCTAGCAAAAATTATATTTAATAGAAATTGTAGTTTATTTCTGTATAAATTCATGTGTATTTATCTCAAGTTCCAAATTTATTTTTCTTTTAGAAACAAGATGTAATTTATACTCTCTTGCCAACTGCAAATCAAGAACAGTTTTTAAGTGTGTATTTAGGAATAGCTTTTACAATGAAGGTACATTTTTAATTATCTTTAACTTGTTATAAATTATATTTTATTAGTAAAAAATATTGTTAAATGTCTGAACAAAAAATGTTTCTAAAAAAAAATCTTCTGTTTTATTGAAATAATTTTATGCTCATTTTTCTCATTACTTTTGTTTGTGTTATTACTTTAAATTATTATTATTATTATTTTTAATTTACCTAGTTTTCATAATTCAAAGTTTGTATTAGGTATATAAGCAGTCGTGAGATTCGCCCGGTTTGCACACTGCTTTGGTAGAACTGTTACTTAATTTTTTGCTGAGTTCAGTGGACTGGTTGTTAATATGGCATTTTAATGCATAAATTTATATTAACTTTATTCAAATACTCATCAATGCAACAACATAGCATAACATTGTGACGTTCTTACTTGATTCATCTTTGTGGTCCATCCAAAATTCCTGTTTTATAAATGCGTTGGTGTTACATAAAGTGTTTTGGTACTTTTCGGTTAGCCAGGTGCCAGTGTTATATATACATATATATGTATATTTATGCATATATAGAAGCTATATGTATACATATATATGTGTGTGTGTACATATACAATATATATAAATATTAGGGTGGTCTTAAAAAATAAACTTTTAAAATTTCTATGGGGCACCCTCCTATTTTGTTCTATGTATAAAATAAAGACTTCCACAAAAAATTCAAAATTTTAAAACGTTTTTTAAGGGTCGCTACCAAGGTTTGAATATTTAAAAAAAATTAAAAATTGACATATTTTGTAATCTGATAATAAATTAATACAAATCCATAGTCATTGCCAAATTGAGTCATGGTATGATATTAGGCTGTAAAGAATGTCATTTGTTTCAAGTTTTAACATATTTACACAGTCTATTTTCAAAATACAGACAGGAGTATTTCATGTCGACACTCCATTTCACTTCAACTTGGTAGCATTGTGAAAGGTAGAGAATCTGACATTCTGCCTTCAAAAATAGTTCTCCGTTATTTTTTAATCTTAAATAGCTAAAATGCGTAGGAATTTATAAGATAATGTTTATAAATTATAGGATTTGATTTTTTTTATATTCGTAAAATGTCGTACTAAATGGCCATATTCGTATCAAAAGCAGAGGACAAAACTTAAAAAAAGAGTTTTCGCAAGCGTTTCTTTGACTGTTCACTGGGATTACAAAATTTTAGAAGACCTGAAATTGTAGACAGATTACCCATTATTGTTTCAGGTACTGACCATTTAACTAGCTGTTCCAAAACTTCATTCAGGAACAGGTGAGGAAATAGCTTCTGCTGTTAACGAAACATTGGAGTTGTGGGGATTACAGGCAAGTAAAATGTATGACTTTTGATATAACCTTTGTTAATACCAGATTATCAGGAGACGCTTGTGCTCTTCTGGATCAGAATATGAACAAAGAAATCATTTGGGTTGCCATCATACATCCTTGAAATTATTCTTGAGGAAGTTGTTGTTAAGTCTGAGTTTCAAGCGGAACAGACATACTGTTATTGAAACAATTTAAAATTTCTTGGATGTCTATCGATTATGGCATATTTCAGACTCCCATAACTGACAATTTAATCAATGAAAATAAAATAACACATAATGAGTCAGAAATTACAGAATTTGCTCAAAATCATTTTAATGATTTTTCCACCAAGGGACGATTACAAGGAACTGATAGAGCTTGCCATCATTTTCTTAGGAAGAGTACCCGAAAGAGGCGTTTACATTAGAGCTCCAGGTGGATTGTATGGGGTTCCATGGATAGTGAAGGCCATATTCGCTCAAGATTTATTTATTTAGAAATCAGTTTAAACTCTCTAAGCAGGAAGAATCTGGCGTTCATCAAGTTTGCTCGTTTGTGGTGAAAATCTACATTCACAGCTGGTATCAGGCCCAATGATTTATTGCTCCTGAAGAACTTGAAAAAAGACGTAAACGTAAAATGAAATCATTTCTTCCTGTGCTTTGAAGAAGTTCCTAGGACATTTCTGTACTTCACAGAAGAACTAGTTACTTTTGCATTTTTCGATGACAATGTCTTTTTTGAAAGTAAAAGAAAAATGGTGCATTCTTTTAAAAATGAAGAAAATTATGAACCCTTGAAACGTATACGTGCTGATCCTGATGTCATTCTCCAAAATGACTTGCAAGATTTTCTAACAAGCAGCACTCTGAGGTTTTTTACCTTCACACTTTTTTGAAATAGACTAATTGGAATGAAAATGAATCTTACAAGACATGTAAAGCACTAGTGACTTTGGTCAAAGTTGTTAATGATGTAGCCGAAAGTGGGATAGCACTCATGGAGGAATATAATAAACTTCATACAAAAGATAAAGAACAAAAACAGTATTTCAAGGATGTGATGATGGCAATCCAAATCATTTCTTTGTTCATATTATGCTCCAGAATAGGACAAGCTTCTCTTGATAATCCGGTATTAACAAAGGTTATATCAAAACTCATACATTTTACTTGCTCGGTACTCCCCACGACTCTAATATTTCGTTATTAGCAGGACCTATTGCCTCACCTGCTCTTGATTGAAGTTTTGGAACAACAAGTAACTGTTCAAAACCTTTTCCTGAAAAGATAATGAGATACATTATCTTTTCTCATTATCTGAAAAGATAATGGGAATGTCTACATTTTCAGATCCTGAAATGCCTTCTAAAATTTTGAAAACCCAGTGAACAGTCAAAAGAACGCTTGCCGAAAACTCTTTTTTTAAAGTTTGGGCTGTGTTTGCTCGGTTTCTTATACGATTATGTCCATTTAGTACGACATTTTATAGATATCAAATTCTATAATTTATAAACATTATTTTATAAATTTTTACGCGTTTTAGGTATTAAGATTAAAAAATAACGGAGAACTATTTTTCAAGGCAGGATGTTAGATTCTCTAACTTTCACAATGCTGCCAAGTTGAGATGAAGTAGATTGTAGACATGAAATACTCCTGTCTGTGTTTTGACAATAGACTGCGTAAATATGTTGAAACTTGAAAGAAATGACAGTCTTTAAAGCCTAATATCATACCATGATTCAATTTGGTAATGACTATGGATTTGTATTAATAATATATTATTAAATTACAAAATATGTCAATTTTTTATTTTTTGTTAAATATTCAAACCTTGGTAGCAACCCTTAAAAAATGTTTTAAAATTTTAAAATTTTTGTGGAAGTCTTTATTTTATACATAGAACAAAATAGGAGGGTTCCCCATAGAAAATTTAAAAGTTAATTTTTTAAGGACCATCCTAATGTATATATACATATATATATAACACTGGCGCCCGGCTAACCGAAAAGTACCAGTATTTTTATAGGAGAGTAGCTATACATGTACCGAATAAATGATAAAATTTGACATTTTTGTCCAAACTGTTTCAGTTTACATTACTGAGCTTAGCAACTGTTAATTAGCTCATTTTTAAAAGAATACTCCAGAAGTTTCATTCAAACTTTATAGAAACAAATTCCACAGTTAACTTCTATGTAAAAATTCAATATTCTTTGTAACAATTTGACACTGTTGAGTATCTTTGACTCTTGACTATAGATCTGGCTCAAAAATTTCATGATAGTACAATTTATTGTAATATGGTCATGTCATTTTTCTTGCTACCTTTCACAAAATTTCCCAATGTATTTTTGATGTTTGTGGATGTTGTCTTTCAAATGCTTACTTTAACAAAATAAATGTAGAAAAGGCCATTGGGAAAGAGAGGAAGGTTTTCATCTGACTTTACATGTATTTCTTCAAATGTGATGCAGTTTATTCAGCTCATTTCCGTTTGTGATTCTTTATTTGCTAAATATGTGGCAGTTAGCTTGGAACAGTGACTGGATATTAAAATGAATTTACTTTAGCTTTACTTGATACTTTTATTACAAAATCTAGCAGCAATTGCGAATTATTTTGGGAATTTCCTTTATATTCACAAACCCATTTCATTAGGTGTTTTCTTCTTTAATTAATATATGTATCTTTATAACAATAGCCTAAGTCATGTGACTGTCATCAACAGTTCCGGGCAGACCACTTTGTTTTTTATATTCCAGGCGGCTATTTTGGTACTTTAATGTTAGCCAGGCACAGGTGATAAGTCAAAAAATATTGTTCTATCGATATCATTCCATCTATATTATAACAGCCCATGTCATGTGACTGTCATAAACAATTAGGGGCTGATCCCTTCACTTTTCATATGCAAGGTTTCCATTTTGATTAAAAAATCAAAATTATTTTTTCGATAAAACTGCTTAAAAGCTGCCATGATTGCAAAGAATTCTTGGTACTTTTATGTTAGCCATGTGAAAATTTCGCCAATAGAAATTTTTTAACTAAGCATTTTTTAATATTTTGCATGGTAAATTAAAACAATGCTTTGAAGTTCAAATTAAATGTCATGGTTTGTGGCATTATTTAATATTTGTCTTTTTTTTTTTCATTAAAAAAAAAAAGAAGGAAGTGAAAGCCATAAATTTTAAATGCTTCAGTTTTAAATGAAAGTTTTGCATTTCAAATAAAATGAGTGAAATGATTATATTTTAAATTAAATTAATGAAATACAAAAAAATGTGATGAGAACAATATTTGGCGATTTATCACCTACACCCTGCTAACATAAAAAATATCGAATTCTTGATTTCTTATATCTTCCTATCTTCCTATTTGGCAAAAGATTGAGCAAGTAAGTTGGATTATGAATAAAAGTAACATGATGCAGTGCTTAGCATACATTTAAGGAAGACCAAACTGGTCGCCAAGGGCGGCTAGTATATATATATATATATATATATATCATCATCATCATCAACCATTTTCAGTCCACTGCTGGATGTAGGTCTCCCCCAGATTTTTCCAATGTTTCCTGTCTAGTGCTTTAGTCATCCAATTTACACCGGCTACTTTTCTGATTTCATCACTCCATCTTACTTGAGGTCGTCTTCTTGGCCGTTTTACATCTCTGGGATACCACTGTAGGGTGTTTGTGCTCCATCTATTGTCTTGTCTTCTTGCGATGTGCCCAGCCCATTTCCATTTTAGCCGTTTAATTCTTTCAATGATGTCAAAAACTTTCGTCCGACTTATCCAGGTTATTCTTTTTCTGTCTCTTCTAGTTATACCTAGCATACATCTTTCCATACTTCTCTGTGTTGTTTGTAATCTTTGTACCATCCGTTTTGTTAGCGTCCATGTTTCTGCTCCATAAGTTAGGACAGGCAAAACACATTGGTTAAATACCTTTCTTTTCAAACACAGGGGCATGCTACTCTTCAGAATAATATTGTTCTTCCCAAAAGCACTCCATCCATTTCTTATTCTTCTATTGATTTCGTTCATGATCCTATTATCAGATGATATTTCTTGCCCAAGGTACACATAACTTTGCACTTCTTTAATTTCAGTGTTGTTGTAGACGATTTTCTTTTTTGATGCAAATGAATTGAACATCACCTTAGTCTTTTCCAAGTTTATTTTTAATCCCACATTAATGCTAGCTTCTGCCAAATCTTTTAGCATATTTTCCAATTCTTCAGGACTGTTACTGAAAATTAAAATGTCGTCAGCGAATCGGAGATGACTTAAATATTCCCCATTTATTCTAATCCCTTTGTTTTCCCAATCCAGCTTCTTGAAAATATTTTCTAAGACAGCAGTAAAAAGCTTAGGCGAAATGGTGTCTCCTTGTCTTACCCCTCTTCCAAGCTTGATCTTTGCTTTTCCTTTGTCCAAGCTTGATCTTTGCTTTTCCTTTGTCCAAGCGGATGGTTGCTGTTGCTTTCTTGTAAATCTTCTTTATAATATTGATGTAAGGTTTGTCTATACCAATGCCCTCCAGAGCTTCTACTACTGCTGATGTGTAGACCGAATCAAATGCTTTTTCATAATCAATAAAGGCAAGGCAAAGAGGTAAATTATATTCCTTATGTTTTTCTATGAGTTCCCTTACCGTTTGGATATGATCCATTGTGCTGAATCCACTTCGGAATCCTGCTTGTTCTCTAGGTTGAGCTGAGTCCAGAGCTGATTCAAGTCTTGTCGTTAAAACTTTGGTGAAAATTTTATAAATCACTGACAGTAAGCTAATTGGACGGTAGTTTTTAATGTTTTCCTTCTCTCCATTCTTGTAAAGTAGCACCATCACAGCATTATTCCAATCTTCTGGTACATCTGACTTCTGGAGACATTTGGAAAACAGTAAGGATAGCATTTTTGCAAATTCTTCTCCTGCTTCTTTGATAAGGTCGATTGTAATTCCATCTTCTCCGGGGCATTTACCTTTTTTCATAAATTTAATGGCTTGTAAAACTTCGTCTGTCGTCACTGGGATTATGGCATCGGTTTCTGTTAAGTTTTCTCGTGGATCACATAAGTTGATTTCCCTCTGATCTTCACATTTATATAAATCGTTATAGAATTTTTCGACAATGTGTACTATTTCTTTATTGATTTTGGTGATTGTTCCATCTGCCCTCTTTAGTGCAAAAATACCTTTTCTTCCAACACAAAGTTTTCGCCTAGCTGATTTTAAACTTTTGTTATCTTCTAGAATTTTCTTGACAAGATCAGAGTTAAATTTTCTGATATCTTCTGTAACGCATTTTCTTACCGTTTTACATAATTCAGCATATTCAACTCTTGATTTAGGATCGTTTTTCTTCATTTTAAATTCTCTGCGTTTCTTCATCAATCTTCTTGTTTCTTCTGTTATTTTCTTTGTCTGCTTTCAGGGTTGGCAAGGTTTTGGACACAACGGTAAAAACCACGGTAAAATCCATGGTTTAAACCGTACTGTCCAAAACCCTTCTGTCTAAAACTGTCTTAAACTGTCCAAAACTATATTTTGTAGTAAAATTGTACTTATCAGAACAATGCTAAAAGTTTAAAAAATTGGCAAAAAGATTACAATACAAAAATTTCAATTTAGTATTATCAACCTAAATACCCTATGTTATACTACCTAACAGTTTAGTAGTAACAACCTAATTGCCGACGTAACAAAGTAATTGCATTAAAAATATATTAAATTTAATTATGTATCATAATTTTAATGTTATTCATTTAAATACTAGTAGTTAATAGAAGTACTAATGATTTTTATAAAGAATACATTCTGATTCTGTTACTGAAAGTCCCACGAGTTGTTACTGGAAATAATTGATAAATGGAGTTCAGGTTCAGCATACTGCTGGCAGCTAGGTATATGTGTATATTAAGAAATAGTATAAATAAAAATAATTGATTTTTCTTTGATTATGAGATATTTAGATATTGACTATTATTATAACAACACTATTTTACTCTTAAGAAATAGAATGTTCACTAGAATTAGATTAAACTCATAATAAAAATACATATTTAAAAAAAATAACTTCTAGATTTTAAATTAAATATTTGTGTTTTCTTTCATTATCCTATAATCTAGAAAAGATAATTTACAATGAAATATTATTTAAAAGAAATTTCTTTGTAACATTTCCTTGCCCAAAAATTGAAACAAAAGCAAATCTCCCCTCCCCATACTACATGTGTGGTATTATAAAGAATTTCTTATTATTATAACTCAATTTTAACAGAAACAGAACTTTTTATATTACACAGACATTAGAAAAATTTGAACTTTTTTTCACTTACCAAAGAATTAAATGTTAGTAAAATATATTGTGAGATATTTATATTTATTCATATGTTTAATAAGTGAGCAGTGGTTACATGTGGAATGTTGCTTTTTTAAGGTTTTGGACACTTTAGTACAGTTTTGGACCCTTTAGTACAGTTTTAGACGCTTTAGTACAGTTTTGGACAGTAAAACCCACATGTCCTGTCCAAAACTAGTTTTGGGCGTCCAAAACCCCAACCCTGTCTGCTTTACTTGTGCATCGCCGGCTATCTTCTTTGCAATATCTTGTAGAGTACTGGTTAGTTTCTTGTTCACTACTGTAACATCTTGCTCTTCTTCTAAAGCTGATTGAAGTACTTGGAAACGGTTTTTAAGTTCCAAATGGAATTCTTCTTTATGTTTCTGGAGATTTATTATATCGATTGATTTCTTTAAGGGCTGCAAAAGCTTCACTCTTTCCACTTTAGTATTTAACAGCAGTTTGCATCTAACCAACCTGTGATCACTTCCTGTATTGAAGTTGATATGCGGTGTTGGATAAAAGGGATTTAGAGTTAATGAAATAAACTTTTTGAGCTGGTAATATTTAAGAAATTAAAATCATAGAATAAATAAAGCTAAATTAACATCCTAAAGGCATAAAATCCCTCTATCCAAAGACGCATACCGACCGGAAAGAAAGTGGTTAGATATTGCGTTGAAATGTAAATAGAATTAAAGCCATCCAAAAGTTATTAATCATATATAACATTTAATTGTTGAAAAATGAGAAATAAAGAAAAGATAAGTTACTCACCCAACTCTTGTGTATGTTGTAATTATACAAAATGAACTACCAATATAAATGTAACTAATATATTTATTGATGCAACATAATTTATTTAAATTCAAAATAAAGGGGTGGAGAAGGGTCAAAATAATATATTACTATTCAAATCACACAAAAAATATATTAACTCAACACAATGAGCGTGTGTTCACTTCAACAGGAATTAATAGACGATTGGAGGATTATCTTACGAAGCATTAAAATTTCGATATTGTAAAATATTGTTGTAGAAATGTTCTATGGGTTTTAAATGGAAAATGTCCATAGGTATTACCTATTTTCTAAAGTTATTAAAAAAAGATTGTACTTCAAACTGTTCTTTAAACTAATTGTTCGTAAGAGCTTTATACTTAAATGGAATAAAAATGATGATAACACAGGTAGAAGGGAGTAGCAGAAGTTAAAAGTATGCAGGATACGCTAATATATCACTTTGATTCGCAAACACCTTGCTGAGAAAACTCAATAAGGTGAAGCAGAGATGAATTATCAAAATAATCGATGGCGGTTAAACTTCTCTTTATCTTGGCGGTACAGGCAATAGATTATTTCAGATCGAAATGGTGGTCATCGTTGATTCTAGGAAGGCATGATGTTGTCACACTGTAGAATGTCGACAGATCTTAAATTTTAATTATTGAAGAGACTATTTTATTAACCATATACTGTCATTTCATTTCTTGATGTAGACAAAATATTATCCTTGTATCACGACGAAGATTTCTCAACTCACTGCCCTCCGCTACGGGGATAAACCCCGCAGCCTCTTAAAAACTGCACGTTCACCCTCTGACTTAATCCCTGTTGACTGACGAAAAACAGCTCTCTTCTTGCAAGAATGTGTAAGATTTTGAAAATAGCCAATCCGATGCATTCAAGTACCGCGCGTCCATCCGGGAACGCATGAGTTCAATGAACTATCCGCGTGGGTGTCTCGCGATGTCACCGAATTGTACAAAAAAAATGGTGCAGAAAAGCATACTTTTATCAATGGCGGACAGAAAGCATCGCGCCAATATTTAAAAATCGGAAAATGCAGAAAACGTTAAATTAAATATCTCCAATATTTGTTGACGGATTTTGCTGTAACTTATATCAAATTAATCAGAAAAATATATTCTATCTATTGATTATAGATCGAGCATGCAATATTAAAATATAAATTATTTTTATTTTCGTTGTTATATTTTAATGAATGATTGAAAGATAGAATTTAAGTTTGATTGAGGAAAATAAATAAAATTTAGAATAACTTTATTAAGAGGAAACTTAAATATTTTGAAGATAATTTTCTAGATTAGAAGTTGAGTTTAAAATGAATAAATATTAATTTAAGATTGAGGAAGATAAATAAATAATAAAATTGAGATTATTTACTATTAGAGATCTTGCATTTTATAACATTTCCTTCCCCCTGTAGAAAAAAAAATCAATAAAAAAAAAAATTCTTTGCCGACGGCTAAAAAAAATTGCTGGATTGGCCATAATCATTGAAATTTGTTGCTAATTTATATCAAACTGTCTGTAGTATATTTTGTACTCAATAAATTCTTGCTTTGAAGTGAATCCTAGTTGCATTATTCTATAGCTGTCACACTGAATACTTAAACCAACAAAAGTACAGAGATAACAAATGCAAACACAATATATACAAATACAACACTAAACTTTGATACAAATACAACACTAAACTTTGATACAAATACAACACTAAACTTTGATACAAATACAATGAATATAAATATGTGATACATAACAATGATATATACTTAACAAAAATACAAACAATACAAGAAATAACATTTATCATTTACACACGAAGGGTGAGTATACCTGAGAAACTGAAAATTCTGCGAAATCATATGTGCAAATCAAAAACCTGAACATATTGCACGATAAAAAGAATAGCAATTTATGATAAAACTCATATTTATGTACAAACAATGAAACAGCAGATATTGGCACTTGTAAATAATTGACAGTTATTGAGTATGACAATATATATTTGAATGTAGTAAAATCAAAACTACTAAACAATAACCAGAGATTCCTATGTAAATATTGCTACGTAACTTGTAGAGTGATGTTGAGACAAAATTGTAAACAATAGAAATAATATTTCATATTTATAATAAATTGCAAAATTACTACATAACATTTAAGAGGAAAACTTGCGTACACCTCTTAGAGAATGTAGTTGTGTCCCCCAAAAAAATTTTTATTAATTTATTCCTTCATTTCATCTTTGTTACCATTAAAACAATGTGAAACTGGACACAATTTTACAAATAAAAAATTTTTATTCCCTTTAAAATTATAGCTTAACTGCACCTTGAAGGACTTATCGGAGGGGTAAAAATTTTGTGTTAAGTAATTCCCCAAGCTATGCCGAATTTACCTTCCGTGTGTGCTCATTAAAATTTTGTGGGAATATAAAAAAAGAGAAAAGACTTAGAGCAGTTGCTCCATCGTATTCTCATACTAAAATCTCCAGTAGTACCATATAGGCAAGCGCTTTTTTGGAGATAATTAAAAATATTTCATTTTATTTCATTATCTTTATATTATTTATTATTTATATTCATTTTATATTTTTCTCTGAGTAATAAATTATTTACTTTCTTATAATCATTTGTAAAAAAATTAATTTAGGATCCTAAAATTGTAATATTTGAAATAATAAAAAATTTTATCACTCTAAACAAGTCGTAGAAATTAGTAAAGTCTAAATCACTCTCTCTGCACAATATGACATGGACGATATATTGAATTAAGATTAATAGTTGAAAAATAAAAAAAATTGTGGTAACATAATATTGATTTCCAAAAATAAAATATAAAAACTAAGAAAAATAAGTTGGTGTAGTTGTGACTATATGAATTTAAAATTATAAATTAAAATATATTAAGAATGCAGAATCATAAAAACAAATAGATCCCAATGTGCTATTACGTACTAGCACACTGCTGTTTCGCCAGCAAAACGTGGATTATCCATTTTTAAATGATTTAAATGTTACCACTGTATTAATAAAAAAATATATCTAATAGAAGAAATGATATAAAAATGGAATTAAAGTTGTAGGAAGATTGGTAAAAAAATAAAAATTGAAAAAAGAATATCCATAATCAAGTGAGAGATGAAGGAGTAGAAGATAGACATACTATTTACCTCCTGTCCTAATTAACTTAGTGACATTTACTTTTATATCTCTCATTGTGGTGTCACTTAAATGTCTAATTAAATAATTATCACCTCTGAAAGCTCTAATAATTTTATATGGACCAGAATTTTTTGGATGAAAGGGTGAACCATGATGAAAATTTTTTAAGTATACTATATCACCAGTTTTAAATTTACAAGCAGGGCGACCTTTAAGGAATTTTTCATTTTTATCAAAATAATTTTTCTCAAATTGTTTGACTAATTCTCTGGTTGCTGTGATATGTTCTTGTTGTTTTTGAAAATATATAGAAGGTTCTTCTGCCTCTTTGGGTGGTTGAAAAGTATCTATTGGCAAATTTAAGTCTCTACCCAAAAATAAATTAGCTGGGGTGAAGTTAGTAACTGAATGTTTTGAATTATTGTAGTGAAGGACAAAGAATTTCAATCTATCTGACCACTCAATAACTTGATCAGATAGTGCTGCAACAGACTCTTTGAGCGATCTATGGATACGTTCCAAAAGTCCATTCGACCTCGGAAAGTAAATTGAAGAATTTCTACGTTTAATATTTAGAGATTTAAGAAAATTGATAAAAATGTCAGATGTGAAGTTTTTAGCATTATCAGACAATAACTTTAGGAAGACCGTACCTGGAAAAATAGTCATTGAGAGCTTTAATTATTGATGGAGAAGTAGCATCTCTAAGTGGAATCGCTTCCAGAAAGCGTGAATAGTGGTCAACGATGGTAAGAATGAAAAATTTACCGTCATGTGACCTGGGGAGTTTTCCCACAATATCTATCGCAAGGATCTCTCCGGGAGCTAATTCGCACTTTGAAATGAACGCAGGCTTGGTATTTGTTTGTTTACTTTTATGAGGCAGACATTTTTCACATGAATTGACAAAATTCTGAATATCTTGAACCATTCCATGCCAAAAATAATTTCTCGAGATTGTATCCACAGTTTTCGTTATTCCAAAATGTACTTGATGACCCATTGCTATGCAGCTATTAATTAAAGTTTTAGGAATTAGGATTTTATTAGATCTATTAACATTACCGGCTTTTTTCTTTGAAAACATTAACAGATTAGTATCAGGATTAATGGAATAATTAGAGTTAGAACATGTTTTATTGATTATTTTCTCTCTGATTTCCTTAAGTTTTTCATCATTTAATTGTTCTTGAAGAATATTTTCAGTTTTTAATGAGTCATTTGTGGGAATAAAAATATTAAGTGCATTGACATATAAATTAGGGTTATTGGGGAGGTCTACAACACGAGAGAGAAAATCAGCTGGATTCACCAGTCCAGGAATGTGTTCCACCTTAAAATTGAAACTTTGTAGAAACATTAGCCATCTAGTTATAATTTCTGCTTGCTTTTCCAAATTTAAATGATAAGTTAAGGCTTTAGCATCGGTTAAAATTTTAAATTGTCTACCATATAGAAATTCTGAGAAATGTTTTACAGAGGAATAAATAGCATAAAATTCACGTTTAATTGAAGGATATCTTGATTCTGCTTCATTAAGTTGTTTAGAATAGAATTCAATCGGATAAAATTTATCATTATGTTTTTGCATTAAAATACCACAAATTGCAATTTTAGAGGCATCAGTAACTAAAAAAACTTCTTTGCTGTCATCGAAATTCTTTACAGTTGGATTAGTTAAAAGTATATCTTGAATTTTTTGAAATGCTTCCTGACATTGTGTACTCCAAACAAATTTAACTTTTTTCTTCGTTAAGTTTACAATAGGTTGTATAATTTTAGCAAAGTCAAAAATTAAGTGTCGAAAGTAATTAATCATGCCTAGATAGCTTTGTACTTGTTTAAGATTAGTTGGAACAGGAAATTTATTTATTTTACTGATATTGTCAGTTGAGGGAGAATGACCATTTTTATTTAAATTGAAACCTAAGTAAGTAATTTCTTCTTTACAGATTTGTAATTTACCAGGATCTAATGTGAGATTAAACTCTTTGAGTTTGTCAAAAACTTTCTGTAGCCAGATGAGCATTTCCTGCATCGAATCCGCTGCAACAATTATGTCGTCTAAGAAATATTGTACATTTTTACCTTTTAATGAGCTAAGACAGTTATTTATAAGAGTATGAAAATAAGAAGTAGAATTGACACATCCGAATGGCAATCTTTTTGGCATAAAATTACCGAATTCTGTTGCAAAAGCCAGTTTTGACCTATCTTTTTCCTGAAGCAAAATTTGAAAAAATGCAGATTTAAGATCCAGAACAGTGTACAATTTTTTGCCAGCGATATTTTGCATTATGTCATTTATTTTAGGTAGACAAATTTTATAGGGTTCAGTTATTGCATTAAGAAGACGATAATCTATGACCATGCGGAATTTAAGTTTATTTGGATCATCTGTGGCAAGATTTTTCTTTTTGACAAAAATCACAGGAAAACAATAATTGGACGTAGAATTTTCTATGATACCAGCATTTAAAAGTTCAGAGATTTCATTGCGAGCAAATTCCTTAGCAATTTTAGGTATTGGATATGGTTTAGTTTGTAATGCAAAATCATGTAGCAAATTGAACTGAGGAACGACTTTGTCTGTACACCCTAGTGTGCTATATGAAGAAGAAAAAACAGCAGAATTTTGCATGAGAAGCTTGAGAATACTTTTTCGGTCTGAATGAGGTAAGTGGTCAACATTAAAATTGTTTACATTTAACTCCTTCTTTCTTAGTTCTAAGATGTCTTCTGAAACTAGTGAATTAATTTGATAAGTTTTGTTGTTATTGTGTGAGGAAATTTGGTCATCTGAAATTACTTTAATGTAACCTAATTTAATGTTTTTATTTAGAGTTATTTTTGTATTGTTGTTATTGTGAACATATAGTAAAATTGAATTGTTGACATTTGGTGTGTGAAGACTGAAATCTAAATTTAAAGCTAATTTGTTTTTTAAAGGACAAAATAAGTAATTAGAGGATTTATTGATTTTATGAAGAGCTTTTAAACGTATAATTCTTCCCTGATTAGGTCGAATTATAACTTTGTTGGCAGGAGTTACAATGTTTTTGTTTTCATCAGAATCATTGTTGTCGTTATGTTCATTATTAGAAAAATTGGAATTATTTTGAGAATTATCATTTGTTTCAGAAATATTGTCATTTAAGTCATTGTTTACATTGTGAATTTTAGTTGAATCTGGATTTTTGTTTTCAAATGGAAATGTGAGGTTGCCCATGATTAATTGTGAATTGGCTGAGTCCAGCAAAAGTTTGTTTCTGTTTAAAAAGTCGTAGCCTAAGATTATTTGATAATTTGAGTTCCAATTATTATGTGTTATGAAGAAAATTCCCTTGAACCATTTATTTTTGATTTTAAAGCTTAGTTGAACTGCGGAAGAATATGGAATGTTAGTGTTATCTATTGTTTTAATATTTACGGATCTAGAAATGAAGTTAAGTTTGGTTTTTTGTTTTAAAATGTGTATTGTTTTTGGCTGAATTAATGACAAATTTGCACCCGAATCCAGAAGAGCATCAAAAACATGGTTATTAAATCTTAATTTAATAATGGGAAGTTGTGAATTATCATCGTAACAAGACATTAGATTTTTTGTAACATTAACATTAGAAACTGAGCCATCAAAACTATCAAAACCCTCTCGCATACCAAAGACATCATTATTGAGGGTCCTGTGAGACGGAGGGAAAAATTATGAAAATCATCACCAGAACCCCTCAAAAGTTTAAATTCTGCCTAGCTCTGTGATTGTATGGCCTGAAGTTGTTCCTACCTCTACCTCTCTGAAATCTCGGAACATGGTTATCACCTCCTCTATTCGAATGTACAGAAAAATATCGATCATGAGTAAAATTAAATCTGTCATTGCCCGGCGAATTGTTGTGTGGACTCCAAAAATTTCCACTCTGACCTGCAAAATTGTTTCCCTGACCTGTAAAGTTGTTTCCTTGACTCGCAAAATTGGTTTGAACCGGATATGTATTGTTACTTGGAAAATGCCAACAGTCTCGTGTATTGTGCAATTTCCCACATATATGGCACACCGCCTTTTCCTCTTTAATCTTTTTCAGCTGATTCGCCATGTCTGTGAGTAATTTATTAGAATCTGCTTGTTGTTTTAAGAGAAGTGAGATGAGAGATTCCTGCGTGTTAGAATTTTGAGCTTCAGTTGCATTGAGATTGTTAATGCATAAGGATTGTTGTTCTAGAGCCTTCTCTATGTCCATCGCGCATGCAACAAGATCCTCAAAATTATTGCGGCCAAATTTCAAAACTTCAGATTTTATATCTGATCTAAGTGCATCAGATAATTTCGCGAACATCATATTAGCTCTGACTGCTTCTATTTGCGGAATTTCCTCATCGTTAGGAATCATTCGGTTTACAACCTGTTTAATTTCATCGGCTAACTTCCTAACATTTTGTTTTGGCTTCTGACAAATTCTGGAAAAATCATATGAAGCTTGCTGAAAATTGTCTTGTTTCGTGAATTTGTTTCTCAAAAGGCGTACCACTACCTCAAAATTCTCCTCATTAGCAATTTCAGGATCTCCCGAAACATACTGTGACGCCCTGTCCCTACATAAAAGTCTCAATAAAAGAATCCTGTTTACATCTGGCCAAGCTTCCAGATTGCAAACATCACTCACATTCCTAATAAAAATGTCCACGTTTTCATCATCTCGCCCGTGGAAAGTAGGAATAGATGCTAAAAGTGAATTTAAAAGCAATTGATTCGCCATTGCAAATTTCTCTGAAGTAAAAAAAAATTCAGAAATAGATGTGAGGGAAACGAATCAAAAATGCCCTAACAATCGTGAACTATATAAATTTAAATTATCAAGAGTAAATCAATTAATATCTACTGAGAAATTAACACAAAAATAAAATAGAAAATTATTAAAAAGTAGAAAATTATCTGCACAAAAATTTAAAAATCAACCTCTGAAATTGTTGTATCTGATAATCTCAAACTCATGAGAGTGCAATTGTAAAAGTTGAAAAAAAATTAGCCCAATTATTTTAAAATCAGTACTTAAAAATTTGCTTTTAAGAAAAGAGGGAAAAAAAATTAAAATAGAATCCCCCAAAATGCATAAAAATATTACTATTTGAAATTTAAAATGCTTAATCATAGGAATAATAATAGTAAAAGTAAAATTTATCAAAAGTTCAATCTTTTGAGAAAAAACCTTAACAATAAAATTTAAAGTAATAAAAAATAGAAGTTATATTCTATGCATGAAAAATATAGCATACAAATATTTGAACTTGCAATACAAAAAATCAAAAATGTATTTTATATCATTTGTGAAATTTTGTAAATATTGATATAAGAATCCCCCAAAAAGGAAAATAGTGAGCATATAAAGGTATATGTTGTTATTGTAGCAAAACCCCTAAATTTAAAAACTCAGCTCTGATATTTTTTTTTTTTTTTTGAAAGAAAAAAAATAGAGTGATAGTAGAGGTTAATGAAAATTTGAAAGAAAAATTAACAATTTATTTTTAACCAAAATAATTGAAATAAATTCTTCAAATAAATTTAATATGAAAATGATAAATTTTTAAATTGAAGCTGTAAAAACTCAATTGTAGATATTTAAGAAAATAAAAATAAACTATAGAAATTGCAACCAAGATATATGATTCAGTATATTATTGCACTAAATCTGAATATTTTTACCAAAGCATAATATATTAACAATATTGTTTTCATAAATTTATAAAATTATATTGCACAGTTTCAATAAAAAATAAAGATTTTCGATTTGCACACATGAAAAAAAATAAAGACACAGAAATTAAATTGAAATGAGCTATTTCTTTATAAATTAAAAATATTTTAATAATCATTAAAAGATGGCTATTAGCTTTTAAAAGAAAAGAAAAAAATTTAAATCCGCGATACCCCAGATAAGTCTCAAAAAACACGGCACCAAAGATGATATGCGGTGTTGGAAAAAAGGGATTTAGAGTTAATGAAATAAACTTTTTGAGCTAGTAATATTTAAGAAATTAAAATCATAGAATAAATAAAGCTAAATTAACATCCTAAAGGCATAAAATCCCTCTATCCAAAGACGCGTACCGACCGGAAAGAAAGTGGTTAGATATTGCGTTGAAATGTAAATAGAATTAAAGCCATCCAAAAGTTATTAATCATATATAACATTTAATTGTTGAAAAATGAGAAATAAAAAAAAGATAAGTTACTCACCCAACTCTTGTGTATGTTGTAATTATACAAAATGAACTACCAATATAAATGTAACTAATATATTTATTGATGCAACATAATTTATTTAAATTCAAAATAAAGGGGGGGAGAAGGGTCAAAATAATATATTACTATTCAAATCACACAAAAAATATATTAACTCAACACAATGAGCGTGTGTTCACTTCAACAGGAATTAATAGACGATTGGAGGATTATCTTACGAAGCATTAAAATTTCGATATTGTAAAATATTGTTGTAGAAATGTTCTATGGGTTTTAAATGGAAAATGTCCATAGGTATTACCTATTTTCTAAAGTTATTAAAAAAAGATTGTACTTCAAACTGTTCTTTAAACTAATTGTTCGTAAGAGCTTTATACTTAAATGGAATAAAAATGATGATAACACAGGTAGAAGGGAGTAGCAGAAGTTAAAAGTATGCAGGATACGCTAATATATCACTTTGATTCGCAAACATCTTGCTGAGAAAACTCAATAAGGTGAAGCAGAGATGAATTATCAAAATAATCGATGGCGGTTAAACTTCTCTTTATCTTGGCGGTACAGGCAATAGATTATTTCAGATCGAAATGGTGGTCATCGTTGATTCTAGGAAGGCATGATGTTGTCACACTGTAGAATCTCGACAGATCTTAAATTTTAATTATTGAAGGGACTATTTTATTAACCATATACTGTCATTTCATTTCTTGATGTAGACAAAATATTATCCTTGTTTCACGACGAAGATTTCTCAACTCACTGCCCTCCGCTACGGGGATAAACCCCGCAGCCTCTTAAAAACTGCACGTTCACCCTCTGACTTAATCCCTGTTGACTGACGAAAAACAGCTCTCTCCTTGCAAGAATGTGTAAGATTTTGAAAATAGCCAATCCGGTGCATTCAAGTACCGCGCGTCCATCCGGGAACGCATGAGTTCAATGAACTATCCGCGTGGGTGTCTCGCGATGTCACCGAATTGTACAAAAAAAATGGTGCAGAAAAGCATACTTTTATCAATGGCGGACAGAAAGCATCGCGCCAATATTTAAAAATCGGAAAATGCAGAAAACGTTAAATTAAATATCTCCAATATTTGTTGACGGATTTTGCTGTAACTTATATCAAATTAATCAGAAAAATATATTCTATCTATTGATTATAGATCGAGCATGCAATATTAAAATATAAATTATTTTTATTTTCGTTGTTATATTTTAATGAATGATTGAAAGATAGAATTTAAGTTTGATTGAGGAAAATAAATAAAATTTAGAATAACTTTATTAAGAGGAAACTTAAATATTTTGAAGATAATTTTCTAGATTAGAAGTTGAGTTTAAAATGAATAAATATTAATTTAAGATTGAGGAAGATAAATAAATAATAAAATTGAGATTATTTACTATTAGAGATCTTGCATTTTATAACAGAAGTTATTGAGAACGCTGCAATCCTGAATAAGATGCTTTTTGTTTGTTAAGATGTAGTCGATTTCACTTGTTGAGCCATTTGCACAACGCCATGTCCATTTTCTTTGTGGCTTTTTCTTGAAAAATGAATTCATGATATACAACTGTTCACATTCTGCAAACTCAATCAATCTGTTTCCTCTTTCATTTCGCACCCCATATCCATGATTTCCTACTGATAACTCACCTTTCTCTTTTTCCCCAATTCTAGCATTCCAGTCTCCCATTATTAATTTTATGTAGCATTTTCCCTTTTGATGCATTGAAGCTACTTCTTCATAGAAATCCTCAACTTCTTCATCAGTATAGCTTACTGTTGGTGCATAAACTTGGGTAATTTGCAGCTTGTATCTTCTGGACACTTGTATTACTAACCTTGCAACTCTGTCTGATGCACTATCATATTCTACGATGCGATTCTTCCACCTTTTATGAATCAGAAATCCTACACCGCTTGTTCTTCCATCTTCTGTGCCTCTGTAGTATAATACATGTCCGCTGTCAAGATCTATCTTCTCTTCTCCTTTTCTTCTTACTTCACATAATCCTAGGATGTCCCAGTTGATTCTTTCTAATTCTTCTTCAAGTTCCTGTAAACGATTTTCCGAAGATAGGGATCGTCCATTATACGTAGCCAAGGTCATCAACTTATGGCAGCCTAGCCGAGCCCGGTTATTCTTAGCACCCTCTGTCTTCATGTCTTTCTGATCGCTGCCGTAACCAGGAACATTCAGACCGCCGGAAATTAAGGGCCGTGATTTATTTTGTGAATTCATGGTAAAATAAGGGGGGTAGGTGGCCAAATTCCTCCACGCTGGCCAAGCGGGTTGGAGGAAGCCCATCCGCGTTCGTTCCCCATGCACTAGGCAAGGGTACTAACAGGCTGTACCGGTGGAAGGTGCGGATTGGACATTAAGTCTCCGCTCCCAGTTGATTCCTTTAAGTCCTCCTCGAAGGCAATTAAAGGGTCTTCTCCTGGTTAATAAGCAGAGGCTATTAAACAGCCCATATATATGTATATATATATATATATATATATATATATATATATGAGGACGTGAATTTCAAAACTCGCCTTATCCAAAATTTAAAAAAAAAATCGAGTTTTCTCTACCAATCTATTCTATTGGTAAACCTGCTCAGATAAAACACTATAATCTGTAAAAAAAATAATTTTATCCTTTATTTTTGGGTGCTTAAAATATTGGTTTGGTTTCAAAACTTGCCTTATCCACTAGAGAGTTGGCAACAAAACTAGCTTTATCCCTGTGCATGACCAACGGACGACTAGCTTACTAGCTACTATAACAGTAATTTTCCTTCATTTCTCTGTGACATGCTGCTATTTTCGTTTAAAGTTTTTACTTGTTCTATTCATACAAACTAACTAAATAAGTTTTACAGCATGTCATATGTATAATGGAAAGTGAATAAACTCTTGCATTTTGTGGGGAAAGGGTGGAGAAGAGAAATAGAAATATGAACACATGGGCTAGTAAAGAATGCATGCAAAAGAAGATTAAAATGTAAGTTCAAAATGGAGAATTGCTTTCTATATTTCTTACTCTCAGAACGTGTTAAAAGATTTAATTTTTATTCTCGGGCATAAACCTAAGGCATTTCCGGTCCTCTCAAAAGTGCACTCACCAGAAAGAGAACCTCGAATATTCAACTTTCTTAATGCAAGATGTATGACGCTTCCACCGCAAGATGTATGACACTTTTTTTTTTTTCAAGCAAAGACAAAATGGCATAAGATAACTTTATTTTGAAGTTCACATCTCAAACATCTGCTTCAAGAAACCGCCCAGGTTTCTTTCTTTCCATGAAACATCCAGAAATGTAAAACATTCATCTTGAAAGTTTTTTTTAGTGCATCTCAGTACGCTTTCAAAGGCATTACGATAACGTACTATATAAACACTAAGAACCATAGTCATCTTTAAATTTGTGGAAGTTTATTTTGGAAGATTTTTGGAATATCAAAATTCAGAGTGTAAAAGTTGTGCTAGAGGCATCTAAAATCTGGACTTTCTTTTTAAAAAGAAGGGGGAGGGAGTCCTGTGAAGCTAGAGAAACTTAAGGTTGTCCACGGACTGTTAAAAAAACATTTTGATGAAAACTGGTCGGAAATGGAGGTGCTTATTTTCTATAAAAATATTATTTTTAAGGAACCAGAACAGAATGAGATGGTGTATATCTATAATATTATATGTTATATAGATTATATTATATTACATCTCTCTATTCTAAAAAAAAGTAACTACCGCTGTCACCGCCGCCGCCGGTTTTGAGTTTTTTGTGACCGGAGGTCTTTCTCAGTTAATATTAAGAAAAATATTTCATACAAAAATATGAAAATCGGTGATATTATAGAGAAATGTTTGATAAACACGCTGATGCAGACAGTTTTCAAATTGAAGAATTATTTTAAGAGATATTTAATGCTAAATTTGGACAAAGTTGTTCCATTAAAAAAGTTTTATAGGAGCAAAAACTATACATCGGAATTTAATCATTTTTAGATCATTTTATATGTTATAATTTCCCGGTGTGCAAATTGCATTTAGTTTTTAAATTTGACTCATTTTTTGAGCTTTTATTTCTATTTTAAATTCAAATTTTCGGCATTTCGAGAGATATTTTTTACTTATTTTAGAAAATTGTACTAATTTAACCTATTGCCAACTTTATAAAGAGCGCAAACAATAATGTTTGCTTCAAATTAAAAATTTATTTACACGTGACTATTATAAACAGAAAAAAAAAACTTTCAAATTAGAATTAAATAATTGCGTATAAAAAGCAGGAACTCATTGAAAATTACTTCATCTATAATTACTCGTTAATTTTAACAGAGAAAGGATATTGTAAAATAATAAATTCATTAACATGTTTTAGAAGTCTTAAATAGGAGAAATTGCATTACATTTACGTCACATTACACTTATTACGTAAAATGAACAAAAAATAATATTGCAAAACAGTTTAAATTTAAATACTGCGCGAGACATTTATTTGATATTTCGAGATGATCTTTTCAACTATTATTGTTGGGACAGCGCAAATAATATTTCATTTCTAACAAAAGTATTTTCACGTGAATATTAAAAAGAGAAAGAAAAGTTTGGTGAAAATTACGCGAGATTAAAAACGATACATTTAAAATGTCTTTTATTTATTTATTTATTTATTGATCAATAAACATACAACTTGTGTGCTTGGCATGAGAGCCCGCTTAAACTGTCTTATTTAAAAGAACTTTCTTTTCGCTTTGTAAAAAAATACCGGGAAACAAAGACTGTTTAGTTAATTCATTTTATATTAGCTTATTTTGAAACGTTTAACTGATTTAATGTAATCAAAGAGGAAAATAGCCATTGTATCTTTTAACAGCAGCTGATTTTTCCTTAAAATTCCCCAATCAAAGAGAAATGAATAGAAACCCGTTTATAGGGAGATCGCCACTGTTTTTTAAATTATAATTCAATTCTTTCAAAATCTTTTTTAAAGCCGATCAAATTAGCGTGCTTTTAGAAACTGCGGTGTCTGAACTGGTGTTGGCGAGCACAGCTCGTAGGGGGCCAAGCCCCCTAGTTCTTAAACAAAAAGAAATTTTAATTATAAGCTATTTATGATAACTTTTATTTGATTATTGATAAGTTTGCTTTTTTATAATAAAATGTAATACTAAATTTTAATCATACTTATTGCTCTCCTAAGGTTTAATTTTTAATCCAAATATTATCATCTGATGACCAAAAATATAAACTATTAATTTCTTTCAGCAAGTGTGATAGACGATTAGCAACAAAACTCTTCTTATCCATAGTTTGGCAACAAAACTCTTCTTATCCGAAACATTTTCCAATTAATTAATTAAATGAATTACAGTAGATTTTCCAACTTAACCCAGTGATATCACAGAGCAACTAGCTATAAGTATACAAAAAATTGAAGGTATTCGATGCACGGGGTCGCAGTTACAGGTTTTTTGCGATTTCTCAAAATTTGATTTTTTGGATAAGGCGAATTTTGAAACTCACATCCTCATATATATTTGTAGATTCACTTAAGCAAAACCTTGTTTCATCCACTGTTGCTACAAATTTACATTTATCACCAGCTTTATGTTTGTTAAAGATAGATGCCATCCACAAACATTGGTTAGACTTGCGAAAGTTTCCCAAGATGCCTGAGAGAAAATTGACATAACTGTTCTAAGAAAAAATCCACTATGATGGAAATTTCAAGCCAGAATTTATAGTCAAGACCAAGGCTATCCAATAGAGCCAAGTTGCAGGGGTCATACTTGTTCTGAAATTTCGTGAGTTTTGTACTACAAGACTAACAGTCATGATTTTTCCACGAATATACATGTATTTTATTATTATCTTTTTTTTTTCGCAGTGTCTCGCATATCATTTACTTTTGCAAAATTCCACAAAATCAGTATTTGGAATTAAATAGGTACATAGGAGAAAAAAAAATATATATGAGCCAGAAATTCCTGAAATTCCGCGTGTTTTGTACTACAGCATTCACAGTCATGATTTTTCCATGAATATATATACATATATATATATATATATCCAGAGCTTAAATTTCAGGACGGGGATGGCAGGATTCGCGGCCAAAATTTTCGAATCCCGCCAAAAAGAATAACGTGGGCGGGAGGCTCCCGTCCAAAAAAATTACCCTTTTCTGGAAAATTTTTCATTTTGAAACTACGATCAACTCCCGCGAACGCCTTGCGAATTTCGTGATGTTTTCGCACGGCCGATTGACACATTTTGCGAGTTTTTTACCGTGAAAGATCGCTGAAATTCACGATTTTCTCCCGCGATCGATAGACAAATTTTACATTTTTTTTTCCGAGATCGGTTGACAAGTTACGTGTTATTTTCCGTGAGCGATTGGCGATTTCAGAGGTGATTCTGTTGCGAATTTCCCGAAAATTTAAGGTATTCAGTTCCGAAAATTATGAAAAATCGGTCATCAATTCGGACATAAAAAATATAATAGAAAAATATCGCAAATTTCGACAAATGATCGCCAAAAGAATAAATTTCGTCAATTGTTCCCAGAAAAAAAACACCAATTTCGTCGCAAAGGATCGCGGAAAAACGCGAATTTCGTCAAATGATCGCGAATAAAATGCGAAATTCATCAAAGGATCGCGAAAAGACACAAATTTCGGCAAAAGATCGCGCGAAAAAAACGAGAGTTTCGGCAAAGGATCGTGGAAAAAACGCAAATTTCGTCAAAGGATCGTGGAAAAAACGCAAATTTCTTCAAAGGATCGTGGAAAAAACGCAAATTTCTTCAAAGGATCGTGGAAAAAACGCAAATTTCGTCAAAGGATCGCGGAATAAACGCGAATTTAGTCAAAGAGCCGCTGGAAAGAACGCGAATTTTATCAAAAGATTGCAAAAAACGTAAATTTTATCTAAAGATTGCAACCCCCCCCCTCTCAAATGTGATCTACAATTCGCAAAACCACCCTCAAATTTTATCAGAGGGTCACTGATAAACACGAATTTCGCCAAAGGATCGTGGAAAAAACACGAATTTCGTCAAAGGATCGCGGGGGAAAAATGCGACAGTCTCTAGAAAAAACAGCACACAAATATTTATGTTTATTATTATACGTATAGTTTTTAATCTGAAATAATATACTGAACTAACTTTTGAAAAGTGGGTTACCCAATTTGCAGGAATCTACACTCTGCCTGAAATCAAACCGAACAACAAAAAAAGTTTACTCGACTTGCAACAAAAAAATAATTAGTGCCGGGAGAGGATTTCCCAATCCCTTTCCATCCCCTGCTGTAATTTTTTTTTTTTGTTTTTTTTTTTTTTTTTTACTCTGAATCAGACTAGAATTTCACAGTTATTTTTTGCGACAGACTGACAAAATTCACAGTTTTATCCTGCAGCAGGTCAACGAATTTTGCAATTTTATTCTGCAATCAATCGACGAATTTCACGATATTCTTCCCTCTACCGATCGAGAAAATTTACGTTTTTCCCCCCCCTACACCTGATTGGCATATTTCACGATATTTTTTCCCATGACAGAAAAAGTAAAATATCCAAAAGGGTGAACCAAAAAAGAACAGTAAGTGTCGCTGTGTGCTGCACTCTGCCAAATTGGTCTAGATTCAGTACTAAGCAAAAATAAGATTAGAAGGACTGCAAAGATCTCGTGGTGCACATAAAAGAAAAATTCTGAGCTCCAATTAAACATATTTAGAAACACCAAACTAGTTGATCCTTGCAATTCACTGAAATTAGGATTTGACAATTTAAAGTTAACCTACATTTCTCGTGTAATAGGAGAAATGAATCAACAGTTTCCATTTAAAATTTGAATGCATAGAAGCCTGTTCAAAGAAAATACCAGGGAGTCAGTTTTTAACTGTAATAATTCCATTAAGGATATAACAAATCAATTTCGTTCAGAAATGGATATTGATGATGCCATTACCAAATATACATTGTTCATGCAAGTAGCTGAAAATGAAGGCACGTTTTCAAAGTTTTCTGATAAATTTTTTAAGAGAACATAACCATATGTTTCTAATAATTTCCAAAGTTATAAATGTTGTGCTAGTGCTGTCTGTCACAAGTTTTACCTTGTGAAAGAAGATTCAGGGCCCAAAATCGAATTAATTTCTAAATTCAGAATGTTATTAAAAAACCCCATTATTACAGACCTATAGCATTTGGTTGAAAGTTGAAAAATAGACAGTATAAAAGCTTGACTTTCTTCTTTTTTTAAATAAAAAACATTTTACATAATTATTCTGAGTTGTTGATTTAAATTGCTTCAATGGTATTTTGTCATGTCTGTATTAATGTAATTCTTTAAATAGCACGTAAAATAACAGTAGGTTTTAAAGATTTTTTCTCTGCCTCCCAAATAGTGCAACTCCCCTCCATTTATAAATGTTGGTAGGGAGACTCCCCTCCTAGGGAAAAATTTAATTTCAAGCCCTGATATATATATATATATCATCATCATCCGTTTTCAAACCACTGCTGGATGTAGGTCTCCCCCAGATTTTTCCAATGTTTTCTGTCTAGTGCTTTAGTCATCCAATTTACACCGGCTACTTTTCTGATTTCATCACTCCATCTTACTTGAGGTCATCTTCTTGGCCATTTTACATCTCTGGGATACCACTGTAGGGTGTTTGTGCTCCATCTATTGTCTTGTCTTCTTGCAATGTGCCCAGCCCATTTCCATTTTAGCCGTTTAATTCTTTCAATGATGTCAAAAACTTTCGTCCGACTTCTTATCCAGGTTATTCTTTTTCTGTCTCTTCTAGTTATACCTAGCATACATCTTTCCATACTTCTCTGTGTTGTTTGTAATCTTTGTACCATCCGTTTTGTTAGCGTATATATATATATATATATATATATATTTTTTTTTTTTTTTCCCACAGAATCTTGTGTATTATTTATTTTTGCAAAATTACACAATCAGTATTTTGGAATTTATAGGTGCATAGGAGAGGAAAAAAAAATTAATCAGAAAATAGTGACACCTTTTGTCATCTGATGATGAAAAACTCACAAATTTCTCAGAAAAAAAATTTGGAATTTGTCAGATGGCCATAGGATGGAAAATCGCAAATTTCGTTAATCAGTTGTCGAAAAGAATTGTGATAAATCTTCAATCAATCTCTAAAAAAATCAGGAATATCATCAGTCATTTGCTAAAATTCACAGGGATGCCATTTTTCCAGCTTTTTTTTTTTTTTTTCTTTATTAAAAATCAATCAACGATTTCCGCAGAATCGTAAAGAGAAAGGAAAAAAATCGCATTGATCTGTATTGCGAAAAAGACCGTCACTTTCGTTAAACGATCTATGAATAAAATAAAAAATTCTGACCATTCATTCAAGCAAAAAATCGTGACTTTCGTCAAACAATGTTAAGGGGTTGCTTAAAAAAGTTGCTAATTTTATCAATCGGTCCCGGAAAAATAATCATGAATTTCGTTAAATAATTGCAGAAATTAATCACAAATTTCATCAAACAATTGTGGAAAAAAAATTGCAAATTTTGGCAAACGATCGCAGAAAAAAAATCTGCAGATTTCGGCAAGGAAAAAAAAAGCACACATTTTGGCAAACGGTTGCAGAAAAAATTTGCAAATATTGGCAAACAATTACAGAAAAAAAATTACGAATTTCAGCGAGGAAAAAATCATGAATTTTAGCAAATGATCGCGGAAAAAATCATGAATTTTAGCAAATGATTGCAGAAAAAATCGCGTATTTCGATCATGATGCTTATAGTTCTTGTTCACAGTGCTTTTGAAAGACGAGCAATTTCGTTTAAATATGCAGTGGTCAAGGCAATATCAGTTATAAAATTTGTAAGATGTCAGTTCTTATCGCTGACTAAGAGCTAATTCCTAAATCGTTCAATTTTTTAGAATACTTCTAATTAAAAAAATATTTCAAATGTTATTCTTCATCACCTTAGAAACCATTTTTACTTCTGAAAAAAAGTTACAAAAGTTAAATTTTATGCGCTTCTTTTAGACCATAACATATTTTAAAAAACATTATCTATGCTAAACAAGTGAGACAAAGTTTTGACCAAATCCTCTCAAGTTACGATATTTATAATTTTAAGAAATTTTACCATTTCTTGATACAAAAAACGAGCCAGTAACAAGTAATATAAAAATTTTGTTTTTAAAGTCGATTCCTACTTAGGTCATCAAAGAAAAATTTAATATAATCCCTTAAGCTAATATTAATTTTTGTTGCATTAAAATATCTCAATTTGTTGATTTTCTATAAGCAAGTAGGTTTACAATGGAGCGAAATATTAGAGATATTGGCAAGTTGGCATCACTTTTGGTGACTCATTTTGGTCACCAAATGGCGGTATATCGCCAAGTTGGCAACAAACTTGGCAGTATTTGGCGACAGGACAGGGTCCCCCCCTATGGTACCCCCCCCCCCCCCCCCTTATAGATATGAAGATGCATTAAATGCTTCAATAACCAATGGCCGCCATTTTGTCTCCCATGTAAAACTAAAATTAATTAAAATTTAATTAATGGATTAATATTTGAAAAAAAAACTGTATTAACATCAATTGTCATCCAGTACAAGTTTAAAATAATTTATTTCAACTTGATAGGATGAATAATAAGTATTTTATTAACGATTGAAAATTTGAACAAGATATATATGTATAAATAAACTAGGGGGCTCTGCCCCTGCAAGCTACACTCGCCAACCCCCGTTCAGACACCGCAGAATCTAAAAACACGCTAATCTGATGGGTTTTAAAAATATTAGAGAAGATTGAATTATACTGAAAAAGCTGTGCAGATCTCCCTGTAAACGGGTTTCCATTCAATTAACTTTGATTGCAAAAATTTAAGGGCGAATCAGTTGCTATTAAGACATCCAATGATTGTTTTCGTTTTTGATTAAAGAGGATCAGTTAAACATTTGAAAAGAAGCTAAAATAAAATAAATTAAGTTACCACAGTCTTTGTCTCCCGGTATTTTAAAACAATCTCTATAAAAATAGCCTAGGTCATGTGACTATCATCAACAGTTCCAGGCAGACCACTTCGATTTTTATACTCTAGGTGCCATTTTGGTACTTTAATGTTACCCAGGCACAGGTGATAAGTCGCACTGGTGATAATATTATTCTATCGCTATCATTTCATCTATATTATAATAGTTCAAGTCATGAACTGCCATAAACAAATACGGTCTGATCCCTTCTCCGTTCATATGAAAATTTGGCACAGATGTCACATACGTCCCATATTGGCGCGATTTTTTAACAACACCGATTTGGGGGACGCATCAACAGCATAAACAACAACATCTGACTTACCATATCAAGCAAAATAATGATACTTTGGTGCCAGTTAATTGCCCGTTCCGTATATGACATTGGCATAAAAAAAAAATCGCGCCAATATGGGACCGTAAGTTTTCCATTTTGATTTAAAAATCAAAAATTTTTTTCGAATAAAACTACATAAAATTTGCCATGGTTGCAAAGAATTCTTGGTACTGTTACGCTAGCCGGATGCAAATCTCGCCAATAGCTTTTTTTCAACTCGCCAGTTAGCATTTTTTTTTTCGAGTAGTAATATTTGGCCAAATGTCATATACGCACAGCAGGTTTGGTTTTTTTTTTTTTTTTTTTAACGAAAATTTGGCGAAAACCTCGTTTTTAAATAACAGTTACATATGCATTTCTGGTATTACTTAGTTATCCTGACAACCAAAAATCTATCGCCAAACTATAAGATTAAATGCCAATAATGGTTAATCGTAAATGTCACATTCACTTGACATTAAGCAAGTTACACGTGTTTGCGTCATCAAGTGATTTTTATTTCGACTTTTTATTTGTATATTTATTAATGTTATACTAATTTATTTGTTCTTTCATTATTTAAAATAAAAATTATGTCAATTTGTATAATTTGGCGAGTGTTTTGGCGATTTATATAATTTGGCGAAATTGGTCGAAAGAATAACTAAGTAGTACCGTATTTTTTAATTATTTTCTATTATTTTCTAAAGGAAATATAAGAAAAAAATAATTAATAATTATAGAACAAAATAATTTATATAATTTATAAAAAGAAATAAAAGTAAATAAACATTTATTATCAAATAAACAACAATAGCCGGGTTACCATGTCAACCTTTTCTGAAATATGAAAAAAAATATCTGTTTGATTAAAATTTGAGTTGCCACCATTAGAAAAATGTATATAAAATTAGAAAAAAATTAATATTTCGAAAACTAATTCGAATTGTAATACCAGTTTTGAGATCTGCGGATCAATGCTGATTTTTGGTGTTAATTTCATCTCAAAGTATTCCATATTTTATTAGAAATCGCTTGAAATATAATCAGTTGTTTAATCAGTCGATTCATATATCCGTTTCATAAATCGTTTCATATATCCGTTTCATAAATCGTTTCATATATCCGTTTCATAAATCATTTCATATATCCGTTTCATTAATCATTTCATATATCCGTTTCATTAATCGTTTCATATATCCGTTTCATAAATTCGTTTCATTAGGATTTTATATATATAGGGTAGATAAATAAATAAGTATAGGGAGAGTGTGAACTAATAGTAGGAATTGGAAAAAAGCTGTTGGAAGTATGCCACTAAATCTAATGATTTAACTATTAGCTGTTGATCAGCGATAACAGGAAACATTCCATATATTTTCATTCAAGCAGCCAAAGCAAAGTACCTTTTATTTGAATATAAGTACTTATTGTAATGTTGAATAAGCATGACATATATAACTAGGGTTAGCCTAGGCTACCAATTTGGATGCAAAATTCTTCAAATCTTCAAATTTTATTTTTTTTTAAGTTAAATTTGCTTCTTACAGCACTGATGAAGAAAAAAAAATTTCTTTTTGCAAATAAAACATTATTTTATTAACTGAAACAAATCAAAACATATCACAGTGTTATGTTTAGAAAACGCTGTTGTGCAGATAAACATTTAAAGAAAGTAGATTAATGCAAATGCGATTTTCGCATTTGAAGTATCATTTTAACAACCAGTTCGCCGAACTCAACACAAATGAACAACCGTTTGTCACAAACCGGTGTGAATGGACTGAATCCAACCACTGGGTTATAAGCATTCATTTTGAATTTAAGAAAGGATACATTTATAAAGGAACTGAAATATTCATAATTTTTTTATGGAAATAATTTATCAGACATAAACTTTACCTTAATCTTACAGAAAGTCAATTTTGATATGTCTAACAAGGAGACCACCAAGATGGTGCTTACTGATTTTGATTATTTTAAAGTATGTTGTAGAGTTCTTGTCTCTAACAATGTTGTTGAAAGATTTTCTCAAAATGGGCCTTATAATTTGAGAAATTGGAGGTCAAAGTTCAGTGTGTTTCTAATACCTACTAATTTGCTCTTCTTAACACGATCTTTGTGGCGCCGAGGTAGCATGCTCACTTGCTGATCAGACGGCCAGGGTTTTGTCCTTCCTGCTGAGCTTTTTTCTTTAATTAATTTATAATTTTGACATGTTGCAACTTAAAAAAAAAAATACATTTACGTTTTTGATTTTTTTTTTTTTCCATGAAGATTTATATATTTTTTTCCTTATTTTTAAACTAACATGTCAGCTGATAGAAATCCAAACTATTTTATAATTAGAAAGTTTGTTTATTATTATTATCATTATTATTATTTACCTTTTTATATTATAAGCACAATTCTGAAATAATGTGTAATATTTTCTCTTACATTTGCTATAAAAATGTATTTGACTATTAAAATAAATTAACAAATAAAAATATCTTTTTAATATTTGATTTGTTGTAAATAAATTAAAATATGTTAAATGATGAAATACAAAAATGTTTATCATTACTCACTTTGACATTTAATTTAGTAACTATCCAATTAATCAGGTGAAACTTGTCATAAAAATACATGAAAAAAATTATTCACACAGAAGATTCTGCTGTATATAACATACAAAAGAAGCTAAAAGATATAAATAAAATGAAATTTTTATTTATTTTGATATTATTTTGAAAGTTCTGCAGGCCATCTCTTGAAAAAATAATTTTTATATGTGGCATCTGTTGTGATTTTTGCATTTCCAATTGACTTTTTTTTTGTTAGAATAAAAAATATTTTGGAATCTAATTTGTCAATTTTTGGACAATTTGTCAATTCAAGGAAAAATGATGCTGCATTTGAACTTCACAGATATACAGAGAACATTAAAAATTTATACAATTGATAAAAATTTACATACAAGTGTTAGTGCTTTAATATTATATTATACTTTTGAAGATATGCTATTGGAATTATCTAAACATAAATACGTGTGCGATATTTGACATCAGAAAAATTCTTTAAGTTATACAAAATAATAATAAATTTTCATTTAATATTCCACCAAAAAATTTATTTAAAAAAACTGTGCTTAAATATATGTATATATATATATATGTATATATGTGTGTGTGTAAAATTAATAACTTATTTTTTTTTTTTCAAGAAATAAATTAGTTTGGATTTTTGTCAGCAGGGATGTTAAAATTACAGAAAAAAACTATGCATTTTCATGAAAAATATCAAAAATGTATTTTTTTTTTTTTGGGGGGGGGGGTAGAGGCGGGATATAAAAAAAATTCAAAGCAGCAGCAATAATTTATAACTATGCTTAAAAGTTGTGATGTGCCAAAAATATAAAATTAATTTCTAAAGAAAAAAGGTCAGAAGATAGGACAAAATCCTAGCTGTCTGATCAGCATCCGAGCATGCTACCTCAATGCCATGAAGACTGCATTGAGAAGAGCAAATTAATAGGTATTTGAAACATATGCAGAATTTTTACATCCACTTTCTCAAAATCTAATAATTTATAACCATGCTTAAAAGTTGTGACGTGTCCAAAAATATGAAAGTAATTTAAAAAGAGAAAAGGTCAGAAGATAGGGCAAAATCCTAGCTGCCTGATCAGCATCCGAGTATGCTACGTCAATGCCATGAAGCCTGCATTGAGAAGAGCAAATTAATAGATATTTAGAACATATGCTGAACTTTGACGGGCAATTTGAAGAAAATCCTTCAATAGCATAATTAAAGGTAAGAACACTGCAACATAATTTAAAATGAACAAAATCTGTGTGCACCATTTTTGGTGGTCCCTTGTAAGTATAAAAGGGAAAAAATACAAATTCTACACGTTTTGTGATGAACCAAGCTTTCTAAATTGAAAAATTGTAAATTTAAAAAGCACATTTAACCGTGATAATGAGCTCCTGTTTTAAATAAAATGTATATGAATTACAACTGTATATAGATAAAATTATGCTATTAATAATTTAAATTTAGCAAAATTTAAGTTTTATTATTAAGCATCAAAGTATTTACAATATTAAAGTTCATCAAGCTTTTAAAATATAATATAGTTTTTAAACATAAATTACATAAAAAATCAAATTTAATTTGTTTCATTTTATCTCTTTTATTTAATTTGAAAACAAAAATCTATAACCAAAATGTATATTTTCAAAAAAAGTTTATATTCAATCTAAAATTTTGCCAAATATCCAGTATTAGACTATTCGGTCAAATCACTATTTGTTACATCCATAGTTTCTATATAAGCATAGTGCATATATTATTCATAAAATTTAAAATTTTAATACGGTATTCATGCACTTAAGTAAATAGATTTTATAAAGATTAATTAACTTGTTAAGTGAGATCTTGGGTATGTGAGTTCTGAGAATATGGTAATGAGTTCAAGATAATTATTTCTTCTATAATTACCCTAAACTCACATTTGAAGCCTCAAAACCCACACACCCAACATCACACTGTGGCCGGAGCGATAGTAGCTACACATCGTGCTATGGAAAGTTAAAGTTAAATAAAAACTACTAGAATTAATATTTATCCCCTCTGCGTTAAATTATTTAAATAATTAAAATCATGAGAAATACATTTAGATCCCATTGCTAGTTTAGTAAATATTCACGATTAATTTATTTATCATTTGATAATCGAGCTGAAAATAAGAAATTTGAAATAATTAATCTCACCCTTCAACGATCTCCAGGATATACCTAAAATAACAATTTTAAATCAAACATGCACAAACACAATAAACACATCTATATGTAACTTTTAATATACATTTATTTGGCATATTTATGGTTATATTATATTTATGAAAAATTAGTATCTGCGCAGATAAAGAAATAAAGTATTACAACATTAAATATTGCCGGAAAACATTTATAAACAACAAAACATTACATTACACAAAAGCAAATTTGTGGTTTTCACTCATCTCTAATAGAGAATATAAGAAGCAAATGTGATTTCAAGATATGGATAATTAATAATTGTATTCTCAAAACTTAAGAAATGTGATAATATACAGTGGCATAGCTAAGAAGGGGCATGGGGGGCAGCTGCCTCGGGCGCCGAGGCCAAGGGGCGCCAAATTGAGAGAGAGGTTTAAACCGAAATTATCCCACATATTTTAACAATAAATAAAGATTGTTAATTTTTTAATTTTTTTGTGTGGGTGACTGTGTGTGAATGTTTTCTTTAGTAAGAAATTTTGTTATATTCATATAATGAAGAAAGAAAAAGCTTCTGTAAATGCTTCTAGGGATGGCTTAACAGACTTCGTACCTAAGATAATTATGCACCTGAACTGAGGCGCAAAGTGATAAAACGAGGGGTGCCAAATTGAAAGGAGCTTTAAACCGAAATTATTTCACATACTTTGAAAATAAATAAGAACTGTTGACATTTTCTTTCGTGTGTATGTATATGAAAGTTTTGAAGAAATTCAGTGAAGGTGGTGTATGTGTGTGTGGAGGGTGGGGGAAAGGAGAGATCCACAATCGTTAATCGATGATGTAGGTTTCTAACTGTCTAGCCTCCAGTTTATAAATCAAAAGGCCTGTTGCCTACTTGGCGTTACATTCCTGGTATCAAAAAGAACATTGTTCATTTGTACACCAGCTGACCCGCCAATCAATTTTTCCAAACAAACCACATATGATTAAAACCTCTATTCATATTAAAATTTAAAAATGTATAAAGAATCTTACAAAATGAACCTCTGGGATGGGTCACCACTGTCTTCGGCAGTGTAGACCAGGCCTCCTACGCACGCTTCTCTAACCACTAAAAACCTACATTCAAATTTATGTCTTTCAAATTGAATTTCCGGCATGGGTTCCTCTTTCTGTGTCATCGTATTGCAGGCGTGCTGTGCATTCGCCGAAAAGTCTGCGGAGTTAAAAGATGAGTTAAAAGAAAAAAAATTCCGCAGAAAGCGGGACCATGAAACCTCAGATAAAAATGCCCACTGACTGTGGAAGATAGAACTGTAAACTGTAAGACAATCGAAAACCAAGTTGAATGAGCAAAGTCCAGTTGAAATTGGTCCTACTGAACACAAGATAGGAATGCGCCCCCTGCACTGGAAGATGTAGCTAAAAACTACAAGAAAATCATAAGCTGAATGAATCAATTCCCGTTGAAATCTGGACAATAGAATCCGAGAAAAGAATGCACCGTTAATGTTCAATAATGGTAGTAAAAGAAGTTTATATTTTGGAAAACATACTTTTAAATGTTAATAAAGGGGAAAACCCTCGTAGAGGAACTCTTAACTCATATCACGGGACTATTGTCACAAAACCCATTAATAATCTTCGATTAAATTGATAAAATGCTTTTAAATTATGTTTTTAGCATTTGGCAATGTTTAATAATTAAGTTGATTGTCGATAATTTCTGATCCATCAATTTTCGGAAATTAAATGGAGAGGTCGGCCGGAAAGGAGATCTCGTTTTAGTTCGGTTTTTAATGAATGTTCGTCACTGAATGGTTCTTTCTTCAAACTTTTGAACAGTCGTCGGCAATTTTTTGAAAAAATTATGAAAAATTACCGACACAAAATAATAAATCTGAGCCTCATGTGCATCAGGATCTGCCTTGAACTACCCTCACTCAAATTTTCAGACTTACACGTGTGTTAGATATTTCTAGCCATCTCTGTCACACAAACACAAAGATTGGTTTTCACGTTGATTTTTTTGTTCTTAGCATTCCATATGAATATTTTCATGTAATGGGGGCTTCCATGAACCAATACAAAATGGACTTAGCTGGAAGAAAAACAAGTAAAGATATTATTTTGTCTTTGTTGGAAATTCCATTTTCCCGTCGAATTGGCATTGAGAAAAGCCATAAAATGTGGGCGACCTACCCCCAAATTTTCCCTTCTTAAGTCGTATGAAAACACAAAGCAGGACTTTTCAGTCTTCCTACTACGGTCAGTACAAATAGCTGTTTTCGTCGTTTTACAAGTTAAATATATTTCATATGAACTTAAATTCAGTGCATGTGCATTAGAGAAAGCTGTAGCTATATCTGTCTATGTAAGGAATAACTGGAAGATTAATGGGTGTAAAGAATTTGACTCGAGAACCTCTTTGTGAACCGAACTCGTTTATTTCCTTGCTGCATCTTACAGTCATCTTCACGAATTGTGATCAGATGTCCCTTGAGCCATTTCCGTCAATTTCGAGACCTACATGGTCGTTGATTTCACGCAACTCGAATGGGCAAATTCTAATCTTTTTCGTGCGTGTTCTTGCTAATATGTTGGGGCTTGTAATATTTTCCAGCAGGGGTAGAAGGTATCAATTCGGAGGAACATTTAGTTCAATGGGTTAATTGGCTCTCAATTGATCTGTGGTCAAGACTCACACAATTCCCGAATCTGTGACGTACAAGGCTTTAACCACAAACGAAGGAGAATTGGTCAAACGTCAGTATCTTCTATCTTAAGTTACTCTCTGATTTTAATGGTGAACGTAAAAAATATTATGCTGGGAAACAAAGTTACAAGGGATAAGATACAAGAATACAACGAATTTTAGAATATGAGATTTAAAGTTAGGAAAGCGAATTTAAGAATTTTAATTTATATTTTTGAAATTTTTAATTAAAATTTTTAATTTTAAAAGGATTTTAATTCTTATCCCTTTCATCTTTATATTTAGTAAGTATCTTTCTATATAAATAGGATAATTGTCATGCGACTGCACCCGTATTTATAAACCGATTTGGATGTGATTGAGCATATGTTAAGGATTTATTAAGATCTCGACCAAATTCGTTGGCCATCTTGATCGCCATCTTGTTTCAAAATTGCAGCTTTTATCTCAAAAAATGGATGAGTAGAGTAATTTGAAATTCTATGGTGGCTGCCATTTTAAAACAGAAGATTTTTTTCCATAATCGGGCATAATTTACGAGTTTTTGCAAATGTGTTTTTTGTAAATTTATTTTCATTGTTGCTAATCCCATATGCTTAAAACAACAGTCATATCCGTGAACGTACCGCCAAGTTCTTGAAGTTCCCATTCAAATTCAGTATTGATGAAAACTAGAAATATTTTATAATCGGGTTCCACGCATTTTAGTTTCGTGTGGTTGAGCTGAATCCTTAAAAACAAGGAAGAGTAAAGCTACCTTTTACTCTTGATATAAGCCAAAAAGACTTTTTTTTTCATCTTAAGGAAAAATAATGCAGTTTTTTTTATAGGGGGGGGGGGTGGGGGGAGGGGGGGCAAAATTTCTTCCTGCCCCGGCGCCAAAAAACGTAGCTATGCCACTGATAATATAACATCACAATGTTCGAAGTCCAATGAGAATATTACTAGGAACTGTTTGTACTACATAAAGAATTATCTCTTTATGGGAGATTAAGAATTGAAGTCTCATCTAAAATCCATTTGTTGTGCACTAAATGCAGATTCACAGAGATAAGAATTCTTAGTTTGTCCAATTCCAGGGTAGGAGTTACGGATGTAACATAGTTCGTCCTGTATTAAAATGAAAAGAAAATTTTACCTCTAAAGATGGAATCATAATTTTTTAAATCCTCAATTGATCAAGATATCTTCATTCAGCATACTCTCTGATTGAAATCGGCATTTCCAAAGGTCATCAGCTCTGAGTTAACGGTCATCACATAGAGAGGAAATCATTATTATCGCAACTCCTTGTACTTGACATTGACATAAATCTGTTGGATCTTTTATTTTGCACTTCATCATATATTTAACTTTCCATTTATTTAATTATCACAATAGATAACACTCGATATGTACCATATTTATAGGAAAGCCAACCGACCGATATGCCGATTTTTTATCCTGGCATCACCAGTCGGCGACTCCCACATCCTTCCTCCTTCAAGGCTAATACATCAGAGAGAAAAAATAGCGTGGGTTGGGAAAAATGAAGTTCCGCGGCAAGCGCTGTGATTGGCTGGTTTTGACAACGTTCTTAAACTAAGTCAAAGGAATGTTATTTAAAAAATGAATCAAAATAAATTGTTTTAGAATTAAAATCAAAGTGATAAAATTCATTATAAATGGGAAAAGTTAATTTAAAATGTATATTTATTTTGTAAATGAATTCAGGTGATTATTTTAATTCTGATAGTTTATTTATTATTTCCCAACAATCTTGATATTGAAAATAAATCTTTTTTTTAATTTAGAAGAATATTGTTAATTTATAATCTAAAATAATTTAGATATTATTTCTTAATTTTTGATAGCTGAAAAAGGTTAGAAATTATATTTGAAATATCTTTTTAAAGATTGGCAACACGAAAACAAAACTTTGAATTTAAAAAGTAAATAGAGATCGTTAGAAAGATAAATAATGTCATAGGCGTTTCCATAATTTGAAATATTAAAATTTTAGGGGGTAATTATTATTAAATTAAATATTTAAATTGTTTTATAAGGGGAAAAGTTATGTTTTTATGACATAACGTAAATTATCTTTATCGCTAAGATATTTATTTTTTATTCCTTGTATTTAATTTTATGTTTTTGTAGCTGTTTAAATTAGCCTAGCGAAAACAAAGTATAATTTAAATCTATTACTAAATTTATATTTTGTTTAAAACATGTAATTATTTTGACAATTATTAAGAATGATAGCCGTAAATGGATCAAAAACAATTTCTGTAAAATTACTTTTTCAAATATATCTCTGCAGAAACGTTTCTACATGTTGTTTTATTTTCAAAATTTTATTCATTTTTTTAATTTGAATAAGTTTATGATAGGCTAATATTTATTAATATTTATTCTTAAATCCTATTTATTTGTTTTCTTTTCTAAAAGATGATATGCATAATATTTCTTTCTGTAATTTATTGATTTCTGCTTTGTTTAAAAAAATTTCAATGAAATTTTTTTTCTATTGAGAAAGTAAATTGTAATTTTTTTTTTTTTAATGTTAAACATTTAAACACAGTTTGTCTTTTTTCTCGCCTGTAACATTATATTTTAATTATAATTGCTCTTCTCATTAGTGATTTAATGTGTTTTGATATATCCCCTCAGGCCTTTCAACTAATTCATCTTTTGGCTGTACAGTGTAACATAAATATATTTTTTATTGACTGGGAACGTCCAAGAGTCAAAACTTCTTCTGCTAGTGGTCGTCTTTCTTCAGGTACCAAAAATGTGGCTGAATCTTCAGCAGATGGTAAAAAGAGTGCTTCAAAAACTCCTGATAAAATAAACACAGAAATGGCTGGTGTTAGCATTTGGCGGACATATTTTGCTGCAAATGAATGGGCTGAAATTCAGAGTAAAAGAAAGCTCAACATAGGATTACAAGTGTTTGGAGTATTATTTTTCTTAAAAGTATGTTATGTAATGCATTTTTTATTTTATGTTCGTATCAGTTGCTTGCAAGGTGCATATTCTTTTTTTCTTTAAAAAATAGCCTTTTCCAACATTTTTTTCTCAACATTGTATAGGTGGATTTTACATTTGCAGTGCATAAATGTGTTTTGAAAAATGATTCCTGGTTATCCATAGAAAATTCAAGGTAGGCATTTTATGTCCAACATGATGTGTTTGGTGAAGCAGATACTGGTGAGGTGATATGTACTATTCAGTAAGAGTTGCTGCCAGGAGATATTAATATTTATAACTAGTTGTAAGTGAGGGATATTCATTTGTTGTTATATTAAGTGTTTTTCATATATATATACAAGATAATATTGTTGTGGAACTTAGATAAAGAAACTAATCCTTGGAAATATTTTAGTATAAAATCTGCTTTTAATTTGTCAACTTTGGATTTCATATTAAAATTATAGTAATAAAAATTTTAATAATCCCCTAATCTAAAGAAAGTTTTTCTATGTGAATTTAAAAAAAATTCCTAACATTGTATGAAATATTTTAGTTAGTATGCTCTTAATTTTCGATTGGACTTTTTTTTTTTCCCTTGAAAGTACATAATTTATGTAATTTTTCATCCCATTTGCATGATTGTATGAATGCTTATGAATGCTTTTTGCAACTTATTTTCTTTTCACCTTAAGCTCTCCATTCTTTTCTTTAACATACTCTTTATGTGTGGAATATTTTAACTTTAGTTTAACTCCAATTGTATTTTGATTTATAAAATAATTTTCAATAACTTTGTCACGTTGCAGTCATTTGTAAGATTTATATGCTACAGTAGAAGATCTTTACAACGCAAACCTAAAAATGCAAGATTGTGTGTTATATAAAATTTTGAGTTACATAGATCACATTTCACACATCATTAAACTTACCTTATAAACATGGCTAAGTATGTCTGAAACATATCAAAATACAGTAGAGTACCTTTATATTGCATTTAATGGGACCTGGATTTATGGAGATTATAAATTTTTGCGTAATATAGACATGCACATTTCACACATTGTTAAATTTATTTTATAAACTTGGTCTAAAAATGCCTGGACCAAATCATTCATTATACTACTCATTTTGAAAAAAATGTATTGTAATAATAGCAATTTTTTCATTAAAAAGCTTTGAATTAAGGAGATAAAGATGAGCTAATTAATAAAACTTAGTCCTGTAGAGAGTAGCAATTGTTTTACAATGCAAGAATGCATGTGCTTCTTTACTGCAAAATTCATTGTTTATGTCTGAGAAGCTGTGCATTATATAGAGATCTGCATTATATAGAATTGTGTTATAAAGCTCTTCTACTGTATTATAAATTCAATGTAAAACAGTATAATTTTAAACTTAATTTAATAAAACTGTCAATGAATATGAAATTTACAATGTGGGACATTTGTTTTTGATTTTTAAAAATAACAAAGCATGTGTTTTATGTAGAAAATTGAACAGAAATATCATATATTAAATGAGCAAGTAATTTTCCTGATTACAGAACTGCTGGAACAATTTGCATGAAACTTGCCTTCTATACTAAATCGACCTTATGTGAAAACAATCTAGCTAGGCTCTGAATTCAAGAAAATTTGTTTTGACATGTTAAAACAAATTCGCTGGTGAAAATGCTGCTTGCTATAAATTGGAAAATGCTCAAATGATTTACACAAAACATGTCTCCTATACTAATTCGAGCATGACAAAATGAGCCAGTTAGGTCCTGAATTCAGGAAAGTCTATTTTAAGAGATTCAAACAAACTCAGCACTGAAAATGCTACTATATATTGAAAACAATTTGAACGATTTTCACAAAACTTGGCTCCTATACTAATTCAAGCATGAGAAATTCATATATTTATTTATATGATTGATACAAACTTGGTACTTAAAATGATGACATAAATTTAAACAAATTCTGGCGATTTTCATTAAATAAGCCTTATTCGAATACCAGAAAATTATCTAACTAGATCTCGGCATCAGAAAAATTTATTTTTATAGGTTTAAGCATTTTTCAAAATTAATCTGAAGTAATTACAATTCTCGTCAATACTGTTGGTTATTGATCATCAACATAATTACAGATGATGTTGAAGATGGCATAGTGATATTCAGGAAATTTGCCTTCTGTGATAAATCGAGCACAAGAAAATGGATTGTTTGGTAGCTTCCTATTTGGGAAAATTCATTCTGACAAGTTAGAATAAACCCAATACTAAAAATGCCGACATAAAAATTTTAAATTGAAAACATTTGGGATGGTTTTTATGACATGTGCATTATATACTAATTTGAGTACAAGAAAACCACCTAACTAAGACTCAACTTTGAAAATGTGTGCTTTGATAGGTTTAAACAATTTTTTCTGTCTTTTAATCTTCCGTAGCCAAAGTTCTTGCAAATACTATTTGTCATTGATCAGCACCATGATTACAGAAGATTTCTATTCAATGGGAGTTGTAATATAAGTTGAACTTTGGGTCAGTCTGCTTTAGTCTTAGGACAGATTGCATACAGGCAGACTGCTTGTTTAATTTTTCCATAGACAGATCATTCAGGTCTTTCGAATGATGTGTGAATCTGAAACCATTATTTCACAATGTCAGTAATAAATTATTCATTAAAAACAACAGTTTATTAAAGGAAACAACCCTATTTTTTTATGCAATTGTTTAAAATTTTTTTGTTACTTTTTCATAATTGGGATCTTTGATTACTGGTGTAATACAGCATGTATTGCTTAACACAAAATTACTGCCTGTTTTTCAATCAAGAAAAATTTTCTGCCAAAATCCTAAGCTCATTTTTTAAAACATAAATTTAAAGAAGACATAATTTCCGGAAAAATTTGATGATTAAAATGTATGGGGTGTCCCTTTTCCTTTTTTTGGCCGGTTGTACCCTTTGAGTGAAGCAGTAGGTATGTGAAAAGTTCCAGGGGTTATTCTGTTCCAAATTTTCCAAAATTTATGGCATTTGGTTCTGAAAACAAAAAAAATTCAGTCATCAGTCTGAAAATTTGGACATAAAAAAATATCGCGAATTTTGACAAATGGTCGCCAAAAAAATTAATTTTGCCAAGTGTTTGCAGAAAAAATTGACAATTTCATTAAAGGATTGCAGAAAAAAAAACGCGAATTTCATCTAAAAATCGCTGAAAAATGCAAATTTCGTCAAAAGATTGTGGAAAAAATATGAATTTCATCAAAGGTTCATTGGAAAAAAAAAACACTAATTTCGTCAAAGGATCATGGGAAAAATGTGAAATTTATTAAAGGATTGTGCAAAAAACACTAATTTCATCAAAGGATCATGGAAAAAATGTGAAATTTATTAAATGATTGTGCAAGAAACACTAATTTCGTCAAAGGATTGTGAAGAAGCATGACTTTTGTCGAAGGATCATGGAAAAAATTCATTAAAGTGTTTCATGAAAAAATGCAAATTTCGTCAAGAACCCACAGAAAGAAACGAGAATTTGGTCAAAGGGTAGCTGTAAAAACGCAAATTTCGTCAAAGGATTGCGGAAGAAATGCGAATATTGTCAAACGGCCATGAAGAAAACGTGAATTTTGTCAAAGAGCCACTAAAGAAATGCGAATTTTGTCAAAAGATCCCGAAAAAAAAATTTAATTATCAAATTCAATTATCTGTGTTTATTATTATAGTTATAGTTTTTAATCGTAAATAATATACTGAACAAACCTTTGAAAAATCAGGTTAACCTGAACTCAATTTGTAGGAATCTACACTCAGTCTGAAATTGACCCAAACTGAAAATAGAGTTAACCCAACTTGCAATAAAAATAATTAGCACTGTAAGGGGATTTTTCCCCTCCCCCCTCTGTTGTCACCTTTCAGAAAATTTGCTGTGAATTTCAGAAAGTTTTATTTTACCCATAATCACCCCTGAAAAAATTCATCATGTTTTATCAGTATTACACAAATAACAAGTTTTCGTTTTTTTTTTTTTTTTTTGGCAATGCTGATTCATTACCATTCATTGTCTAGGATGCTTTACATTACATTTGAGTGTAACAAGAGAGATTATTTCTTAGGTCATAGGATTAATAAGTTTTCTGTAATTAGTATTTTCTTGCATTGTAAAGAACAGTTTTACAAGGTTATATACCTTCAGCATTTTCACATCTTTAATTTCTCGCATCATCGTAAGTGATTGTGCAAAACTATTTTGTGATCCCGTAATATGCTCTAGCGATCCCATTAAATCACGGCTAATTCGATGGTTGAAAGTATATTTGATTTTTTTCAATAATAGCCTCTTCAGAACTTAAAAAATACATCTGACTACAGTGTGGCTTAGTGATGGGCGATTCTCGAGAATTCGACAATCGAGGAAAATCGTCATCGTAAAAAATCACAATCGATACAGCCATCGATTAATTCATAGAATCTACAATCGAGATGTTTTACAATCGATTATAACGAGAAAAGCTAAAAACAGTTATTGGAAAACTTAGCTATTATTCTGGCCGACAATTTCATAGTAGTGATAGGGCTTAGTGATGGGCGATTCTCGAAAATTTACCAATCGAAAAAAATCGTTATCGTAAAATACACAATCGATACAGTCATCGATTACTTTCGAGAATCTACAAAGGAGATGTTCTAGAATCGATTATTGAAATCATTGTTTTTACATATATATAAGGCATTTATTAAATATAGGATAACTGAAAACAGATGGAATAAAAAAAAAACAAACCAAAGGGAAACTATAAAGAAGCCATAAGACTGGAAAAGTCTTGTAAGGGTGCCCCCTGGTGGAAAAAAGCTGAAAAAACGCGAGTAGCTATGAAACGGTAAGGGGAGTTTAAGTATCAAAAATTAGAATTTTTCGGCAATTAGTACCAAAATGGCCAAAGAAATAAGAATCAAAAGCACCCCCTAGTGGCAAAAATATGAACTAAAGGATGATAAAAGGGATCAAAATTTTTTATTGATTTTTCTACGTCATTTGAGATTGGATCTTTAATTTCCCCATTTTTATAAAGTCTTCGACTGGAATACATTAAACGAACTCCCGCGGGGAGCAAAGTAGGAGGGAGGGGCAAGGAAAGTGCATAATATGAATAAGTGGTCACAGAACTTTCCAACGATATGGCACATGAGGGGTGTCGGCTAAATTTAGTAAAGTGTCCCCGCTCGGGGGCAAAGTAAGGGGAGGGGCGCGGGCGATATATAAAAATAAAGAGTAGTCACAGAGCTTTCCAAAGATATATCACATGAGGGGTGTCAGCAAAAGATAGAAAAGAGTCCCAACTCCCAGGATTCCAATTATCGTCCCCCCCCCCCCCCCCCCCCCCCGAAATATACCCTGCTCATCCTTCTCTTTGAAATTTTCATATATTAAAAATTATTTATCGGAGGGCTCCGTAAAAAATCCGATCTAAAATGTTTAAAAACGCTACGATTTAAAAAAAGTTCGAAAAGTGCCTCTCTCGGGGCGCCAAACTAAGGAAGGAAGAAGAAATGTTCATAATATGAAAGAGTAACTTTGCGATGATAACCAAAACTTTCCGATGATAGATCAAATGACTGGTCCAAAAAAAGTTTGAAATCTACCCCTCCACGTGGGTTCCCTCTTTTATCCTAGAATATACCCGGAAATCACGCAGCCACACTTTTAAAATTTTATATTTAATAAATAATATTTATCGGAGAGCTCCATTAAAACACCTCATTTAATGATATTTATTGTAGAAATCTCTACAATTAAAAAAAAAGTCACCCCCGCACCGCTCCCCCCACCCCCTCCCGAACCCCTTCCGGAATTCAACTCTGGGAGGAGAAAGGTTCATAATATGAAAGAGTGGTGAAAGGACTTTCCGATGATATGTCAAGGAGAGGTTTGGTAAAAGTTTGAAAATTACCCCCCCCCCCCTCAATTGTGCACTCTCGCGCACCCCAGAATTCACTCACCTTCCTCTTTGAACTTTTTATATTTAATAAATAGTATTTATCTGAGTCTCCAGGCATGGGCCAGCTTGGCAGAGCTAAAATAAGAGAAACATTGAAAATTCGTGGCAAAATGACACTAAATTTAACAGTAAAGTTTGAAACTAGGACTATACAGAACTGAATACATAAACCACTATGCTTCATAACCCACATCGGTTAATAGCAATAAAATGATAAGTGCCAGTTAAACTGATGGCATTGAGCTCACAGGTTATTAACACTAACTGTATATTATACTCTTATTTCAAAGAATAATGGCCCTCAAAAAATAAATGAAGGGAAATATCCCCCGTTTGCCCCTTTTATACTTAACCAATGAACCTCCAAATCTAATCAGGGAAACTCCTTAACTATAATAAATCAGTATATCAAATTTGAAGCAAATCAGATAATTCTGCATGAAAAAAATAAACATATCGCTAAATTAAGGGTGGTCTAACCCCTTTAACCCTTTTATACTTAACTAATGAACCTCCAAATCTAATCAGGAAAGCGCCTTATCAGAACAAACATAGAAAAAAAAATTAAAGTAAATTGAATAATTCTCCATGAAAATCCATTTATCTAAATTAAGGGGACTTGCCCCCTTTTCGCCCTTGTATACTTAACCAATGAACCTCCAAATCTAATGAAGGAAGCGCCATATCGGAATAAATCGATATATTAAATTTGAAGCAAATCCAATAATTGTGCATGAAAAACCCTTTTATCTAAATTAAGGGGAGACTAGCCCCTCCCCTTTATACTTAACCCATAAACCTCCAAATCTAATCAAGGCAGCTTCTTAAGATAATAAACCGGTATCCCAAATTTGGTGCAAATCGAATAATTCTGCATGAAAAACCCATTTATCTAAATTAAGGAGGGGGTCTACCCCCCTTTCCCCCCTTTATACTCAACTAATGAACCTCCAAGTTTAATCAGGGAAGCTCCTTAACATAATAAACCGGTATACCAAATTTGGAACAAATCGAGTAATTCTGCATGAAAAACCCATTTATCTAAATTAAGTGGGGGACTAGCCCCCCTTCTCCCCCTTTATCCTTAACCAATGAACTTCCAAGTTTAATCAGGGAAGCTTCTTAACATAATAAACCGGTATACCAAATTTGGAGCAAATCAAATAATTCTGCATGAAAAGCCCATTTATCTAAATTAAGAGGGGACCAGCCCCCCTTCTCCCCCTTTATACTTAACCCGTAAACCTCCAAATCTAATCAAGGCAACTTCTTAACATAATTAACTGGTATACCAAATTTGGAGCAAATCGAATAATTCTGCATGAAAAACCCATTTATCTAAATTAAGGAGGGGGTCTACCCCCCTTTCCCTCCATTATACTTAACTAATGAACCTCCAAGTTTAATCAGGGAAGCTCCTTAACATAATAAACCTGTATACCAAATTTGGAACAAATCGAGTAATTCTGCATGAAAAACCCATTTATCTAAATTAAGTGGGGGACCAGCCCCCCTTCTCCCCCTTTATCCTTAACCAATGAACTTCCAAGTTTAATCAGGGAAGCTCCTTAACATAATAAACCGGTATACCAAATTTGGAGCAAATCAAATAATTCTGCATGAAAAGCCCATTTATCTAAATTAAGAGGGGACCAGGCCCCCTTCTCCCCCTTTATACTTAACCCGTAAACCTCCAAATCTAATCAAGGCAACTTCTTAACATAATGAACCGGTATACCAAATTTGGAACAAATCGAATAATTCTGCATGAAAAACCCATTTATCTAAATTAAGGGGGGGGGGGGGCGGACCAGCCCGCCCTTCTTCCCCTTTATCCTTAACCATCGAACTTCCAAGTTTAATCAGGGAAGCTCCTTAACATAATAAACCGGTATACCAAATTATGAGCAAATCAAATAATTCTGCATGAAAAGCCCATTTATCTAAATTAAGGAGGGGGGTCTAGCCCCCTTCTCCCCCTTTATACTTAACCCGTAAACCTCCAAATCTAATCAAGGCAACTTCTTAACATAATGAACCGGTATACCAAATTTGGAGCAAATCTAATAATTCTGCATGAAAAACCCATTTATCTAAATTAAGAAGGGGGTCTATCCCCCCTTTCCCCCCTTCATACTTAACTAATGAACCTCCAAATTTAATCAGGGAAGCTCCTTAACATAATAAACCGTATACGAAATTTGGAGCAAATCGAAGAATTCTGCATGAAAAACCTATTTGTCTAAATTAAGGAGGGGGGGGGACCAGCCCCCCTTCTCTCCCTTTATCCTTAACCAATGAACCGTCAAAACTAAACAGCGGAACGCCTTATCAGAATGAACATAAAAAAATTGAAGCAAATCGTACATTTTAATCAAGAGTTATCGCGTTACGTACATACATACGTACGTACGTACGTACGTACGTACGTACAGTACATGCATACACACAGAACCGACATTAGCTCTCAGGCTTAGATAGCCTGTGAGCTAAAAAGAGATTGGATAAGCAGATGGACTCCTTTGAGAAATTATGACTTAAACCAGAAATGCGGTAAGTTTGACTCTGAAAGCTTCATTTCCATCTCGCATTTCGGCAAATCTCATCTCGATGATTTTTCCAGCATTTCGACGCTTCCAGATGGCAAGCTGCTCGATGGTTAGTTCTCTCGCGGTTTTAAACCTTTCGGGATGGGAAGTCTCTCGAGAGTTTCCTCTCGCCCTTTTCAACCTTTCCCGATGGGAAGCCTCTCGCTTGTTACTCTCGTCCTTTTCGAAGTCTCCCAATGAAAAGCCTTTCGAGGATTTCTCTCGCGCTTTTCAACATTTCGCTATGAGAAGCTTTTCGAGGATTCCTCTCGTCCTTGGCAGAGAAGAAAAGTAAGAAAATTTATCGAGAGTACCAAGGGACGAGATAGAGAAAAAGGCATGACAATGAGCTGTGAAATGAAGCTTTAATTTTCAAAGTTTCTCTTATTTTAGCCCTACCAAGATGTCACATACCTGGAACCCTCCGATAAAAATTATTTATTAAATATAAAATTTTCAAAGAGGAAGGTGGGTCGGGTGATTTCGAGGGAAGAGGACGTGAGAGTGGGCTCATGGGGTGCAATTTTAAAAATTTTACCGAACCCTTCCTGTGGCATATAATCGAAAAGCCCTTTGACCACTCTTTATACTATGAACCTTTCTTCGCTCAAAGGGGGGTGGGGAAGGGGCGAACAAATTTTTAAAACCGTAGCCGATTTCTATAATAAATTTAAATACCACTTTAAATATGGGTTTTTTATGCAGTCTTCCGGTAAATATTATTTATTGAACATAAAAATTTTAAAGTGGAGGCTGTGAGAATTCCGGGGTGAAAGAGTGGACCCACGGGGGGAGAGAGGGGGAGCAATTTTCAAACTTTTTTTGGACCAGTCATGTGATATATCATCGGTAAGCTCTCGGATGACTCTTTCATATTATGAGACTTTCTTCCTCCCCTCCCCAATTTGGCCCCCACTGCGAGGGTAGTTTTTTCCGCTTTTATCATTTTAGATCGGATTTTTTTATGGAGCCCTCCGCTAAATATTATTTATAATATATGAAATTTCAGGACACTTTTCCAAATTTAGCCAAGACCCCTCATGTGACTTATCGTTAGAAAGGTTTGTGACTACTTATTAGTGCTATGCACTTCCGGTGCCCTCCCCCATCCACTTTGCCTCCCCGGAGGACACTTTTCCAAATTTAGACAGTACCCCTCTTATGAGATATCGTTGAAAAGGTCTGTGACTACCATTTGATGTTATGCACTTCCGGTGACAGTCCCCCCACTCTTTGCCCCCCCCCCCCCCCCTGGGGGACACTTTTTCAAATTTAGTCAAGACCCCTCGTGTGAGATATCGTTGGAAAGGTCTGTGACTACTTATTGATGTTATGTACCTACGGTGTCCCCACCACCACTTTGCCCCCCCCCCCGGGGGCACTTTTCCAAATTTAGCCAACACCCCTCATGTGAGATATCGTTGGAAAGGTCTGTGACTATTTATTGATGTTATGCACCTCCGGTGACAGTCTCCCCCAATTTGCCCCTCCCGGGGGACACTTTTTCAATTTTAGCCAAGACCCCTCATGTGAGATATCGTTGGAAAGGTCTGTGACTACTTATTGATGTTATGCTCCTCCGGTGACCGCCCCCCCCCACTTTTACCCCACGGGGGTGTTTTTCTAAATTTAGCCGATACCCCTCATGTGACATATTGTTGGATAGGTTTATGACCACCTACTCATGTTATCCACCTCCCGCACCCCTCCCCCCCTTTCCTCCCCACGGGGAGGGCATTTTTATAAATTCAGATCCAGACTTCTCATGTGACATATGGTTGGAAAGGCCTAAAGACCTGTGACTACTTAATCATATTATGCAGCTGCTATGCCCCTCCGCTCGCTTTGACTCCTCCCCCAAGAGATCTGGTCCGACATTCATTCGTTTCGATATTATATTTTTTACAAGATTTTGTAGTGCATGCACACCACACCCGCCTGCTATCATATATCAGTGCCGTATATATCGGGTAACCTGTTCGTGATTTCATATTACAAGATTACGTATAAATTAGGGGCCCCGATTAAAGGAGGGGCCCGCTAGCGGTCGAAGTCACCTAGTCTTTATTAACATCGACTCATTCCAGTTCACCCGCAGACGATTCTTGATAAATGTATGACGTATATAATACATAATATATGATTTATAAAAGAAATTTGCAAACTGTAGTCATCGAGAAAAAATTTATACAATCGAAAAATATCGAGATGTCCATACAATCGAGAAAATCGAGAAAAACATCTCGTTATCGCCCATCACTAGTGTGGCTGTCTGTATACGTCTTCGTTGTTTTCTGTAAACTGCTGTATATATTCTCTTTTTATATGGAATGTCCTACATTGCTATTTTTGTGGTTAAGAGGCAAAACAGTTAGTAGAGTAGACTCCTTCAAATCCACACAGCTTAGGACCAGAGGTTCTGCGGATTTTAGAATTTTGCGGATTTCTGGTCATTTCTTTGTTTACATTTTTTAAACAGTAATTTGAATGTAATAATGCAATCAAATTATAGTGAATGCTTGTAATATAGTAGTAAAATATTAAAATAATTAAGTAAAATAATAAACTAAAAAGTAAGAAAATTTAAAAAATGATTAAATTATTAAAAGTAAAGGCCAAGTAAATAATTAAATATGCATAATAAAGATGAGATACATTTCCTTGAATTATTCAATGAAACCTTCCTCATATAGGTAACCTATTAATTCACATCACAATCATAAAGTAAGGAAGTTTTATTTCAGGTTCAAGTCTAACCAATCTTTATAACCAAAAAAGCTTGATTAAAAGTTAAATATATTTGGTTAAAAGATTGTGATTACCAGTGATATCAGCAATATCTTAATTTTTTTCACAAATAAATTTGTACTTCCTTCATGAAAACCACGAGTTCAGTCATGTTATCCAGAATTACATATTTAAAATACACATGGCATGATATAAAACTAAAAAATTCTGTAATTTCGACCCTACATTTGAACTGAAAGTTTCATTGTTTACATCTGTGATGATGCACGGATTTTAAGGTTGCGTATTTGAGGGAGTCTACTGTATTTCTACCTATTGAAAATCTTCATCGCATTCATAATGTTGCACAGAAAAAAGTGTTGAATACCTCGACAATATACCAATTTGGTAATTTAATAAAAAAAATCATAATTGTTATCTTTATAACATGGAGAAATTGGTAGTATAAAATATACATATATATATATACACAAATTTGGAGTATAATATATATACAAAATACACAAAAAATGATTTGACAGCATTTGTATTATAACTTTTAGAAACTATAAATTATATTTTTACATAGAAATGAATAATAAAAATTGGTCGTTACTCAGATGCACTATGAATTATGTAGAAATAACTAGTAAAATTTTGTCTTTACTCAAATACAATGCACATGTCAAAAAAAAAACTGTTGAGCGAGACTCTATGAGGTACTTATTTACTATTAGAGAAGTTTTCTTTCTTTTTTTAATAAAATTGTAGAATAACATTAGCTCATGTACTATTTATTTACTTTTAACTAAAAATTAAAGTACCCATACAATAAAGTTGGAAGAAAAAATGTAGAAATAAGCAAAATCATGAAAATTATAGAAAAATTGTTTTCATTGGGTAACTTGTTAATATCTTGCGACTTATCAAATTTATAAAATATTTGAAATGTATTTTAAAGGTTAATGGAAAACTTGCAAATTATTTTGCTTAAAAAATAATGGCAAAATCAAATTATTTAAAACTAAATTTCATACTATATAAACTAATTGTGATTTTCTTTAGTATTTTTGGAATGTTTTTATGTTATTATACAGTAATATTATTTTTCCCCTTTCTGTTATTGTCCCTGTATTAAATATTTCTCTTGTATTATTTTATTTTTTACATTTCAACAAGCTAACTGCATCAAATATTTTTTCTTCCAATATCTTACTACTTTTCACTTTAATTGATTCTAATTAATTTTTGCATTCTCTTTTTGTTAATATTAAAGTTTTAGTTGTGTGAAAAGAGTATTAAGTTTTGATTTGCTGCTTTATGCTTTATCCAGGTTCCAACTCTTTTTCTTTCCTTATTGATTTTAAATGATAATATCTTGTACTTATTGTAATACTTATATTTACACCAATATTTACCAAATATGTATTTTTTCTTAAATTTTAAAGATTAATATTATATCAGCCATGCCAATATTACAATATCTCTATCTCAAGGGTATTATCACAGTGACTCTTTTTTTATCAAATTCTTTCATTCTAATTTTAAATGTAAGAGCTAGAAATTACTGAAAATGTACTACTTAAGTTAAATCAATTGTTCAGAACAATGTAAAAAAATAAACTAAACAAAGCATCAAAACCCTCAAAAGTACAATGTGAATTTACTAAAATAAAATTTATCAATTTTCTTTAAATTTTGTGAGAAATAAAAAGTACCTATTATAGTAGAAAGTGGGATTTTAGCTAAATTTAATGCTTTCATTTGAAATACAGTATATTAAAATATATTACCACTGCATTTAATAACTTTTTTAATGATTCATTAATTCAAAAATATTAAGCTATAATTAATATAATTATAAATAAAGCTAACTAAAAATTACAATAAATAAATAAATAAACGATCTCAACCTCATATGAAATGAACACTCTCAGCTCTGAAACACAATGAATAATAAGAGGCAATATATGTAAAAGGATATAAAACACTCTATGGTTTAATAATGTTCCATTTTTGGCTTTTATAATATATATATATCTGAAGAAATTGTATGTAATACAACAAATCAATAATAAATTGGAACTGTCAAAGATTTAAAACTTTTTTATACATTTTCCCATATATTTTATAAATTTTAATTAAGACAAAAAAATACGGAGGCATACTTAACAACTTTTACATTTTAGGTATAAAATTTACACTTTATGAACATTTTTACTCTTGTATACTTAGGATACTTATTTTTACACTTTTATACTTAGAATATTTATTTTTCCACTTATTTCAAATGTTTCTTCCAAATTTCATTTTTTATCCGTTAAATTATCAATCACTTTATAGTTGCTTTTAATAATGATAAATGCTGAATGTAAAGGGATATTTAGTATTGTCAAAGGAATACGTTCAGGTTCATCGTCAAAAATCATCAAAGGGGAATCTTAATTTTCATTGTATGTGATAAAAAGTCATGTTTTGAATAAATCTGCTCAGACGTTCTTCAAAAAACAAAAAAAACTAAAAATTACAATAAATAAATGATCTCAACCTCATATGAAATAAGCACTCTCGGCTCTGAAACACAATGAATGATAAGAAGTAATCTATCTAAAAGGATATAAAACACTTTATGGTTTAATAATGTTTCATTTTTGGCTTTTATAATACATATATCTGAAGAAATTGTATGTAATACAATAAATCAATAATAAATTGGAACTGTCAAAGATTTAAAACTTTTTTATACATTTTCCCATATATTTTAGAAATTTTAATTAAAACAAACTACTGAGGCATACTTAACAACTTTTACATTTTACGTGTAAAATTTACACTTTTTGAGCATTTTTACTCTTGTATACTTAGGATACTTATTTTTACACTTTTATACTTAGAATACTTATTTTTCCACTTATTTCAAATGTTTCTTCCAAATTTCATTTTTTATCCGTTAAATTATCAATCACTTTATAGTTGCTTTTAATAATGATAAATGCTGAATGTAAAAGGATATTTAGTATTGTCAAAGGAATGAGTTCAGGTTCATTGTCAAAACTCATCAAAGGGGAATCTTAATTTTTCATTGTATGTGATAGAAAGTCATGTTTTGAATAAATCTGCTCAAACGTTCTTCAAAAGCAAAAAATAACTTTCATAAAAGGTTCCTTGGATCTTGGGGAGGGGGGGGGGGATGTGAAATACTCTTCACATATCATTGTACACTTTCCCATTTTCAAAGGTTGGCAGGTATGGAGAGGAACAACACAAATCAATATACCAAATCCTCATTTTTTTCTTTAATTTCTTACCTTTGTTTTGTGACCCCTTGTGTGTACCTGTTTAACATATATTGAATAGTCTCGATTTAAATTTAAATACGGCTATGCATTAGTGCAACACATGTAATTGTATAAGAAGTAATTGTGTAGATAGTCTCCTAGATAAGAAAATACTACAGCTCATATTCAAAATATTAGAATAATTGAGAAAAAGTAATAAGAAGAAAATATTTTTTATTTATTAACCATTTGGAAAAATGGTTATTGTCCTCTGTCAGGGTAGGAAATCAAAAACATATCTGAAGCGTTTTATTGGTTGAATCCGCATTTTATTCGTTTTCTGATTGGTCTATACAATAATCTATATTTTCCCTTTACTTTCAACAGAGGTGGATACTTCTGTTGCCACTATGACAAAAAAAGTAATAAAAACTACAAAAAAAAAATTAATAACTCAGAAACAAATTGAGATACAGCTTTCAACCAAATTGCATTTAAAAGTACATTTTTTTCTCTATGCAACGATGTAAAAAGTAATATTGTGGTATGTTTAGAAGTTTAAGAATGAAATTTCATTTAAAATTGGTCCAGGAATATTAATGTTTAATCCATGGCGTACGTAATGTATGACCAGCTCCGTAGAAGTTTAAAAATTTACAGTACCAAAAATTGTAAAATTGAAATTTCTTTTAAAATTTGTTCATGATGGGTCTAGGAATGTTAATGTTCAATTCATGGCATACGTAATGTATGATCAACTCTGTGCGATTTTTTATGTCTTAAATTTTAGTCTTCAAAAAAATCATTTTCCAAATGATCATTGTAATTTGTTAAATTGCTTTCTTTTTATTTTTGATACTAAGTAAATGCAATTAAATTTCTTATAAACTAAATCTGGAATGTTTAGATAAGATTTTAACATTTACAAAATATAAAATACAGTACAATAAATCAGGTATACAGCTTTCTGAAACACATCAAAATATTAGAATAAAATTTAGATTGGTTCAAAATATTAGAATGTTTTATTTTACACAACAATATTACCTTATGAATATGAAGTAAATGGTAGTTAATATTTTGTAGCATCCCCTTTAGCTTTCATAACAGCATACAATCGATCTTGCATACTATATACAAGGTATACAAGGTTTCCAAACATTTCTATCAATATTAGCCCAAATAGACTTTATACGTACCACTAACTCAGTTTTACTTGAAGGAGAATTTTCTTGGAGTTTTTTCTTCATTATACACCATAAGTTTTCGATGGGATTAAGGTCTGGTGAGTTCAGTGGTCAAGGAAGTACCTTAATGTTGCGTTGGCGGAACCAATTTTTAGTTGACATCGAGATATGCGGTGACGCTAAATCTTGTTGAAAGATGAAATTACCTTGAAATAAATCTTCTGATGATGGAATCATGTAATATTCCAAAATTTCTTGATATATCTGAGAGTTAACCTTTTCGTAGACGATGCATAACTTTCCAGGTCCTTGTGCACTCATGCAACCCCAAACCATGACACTAGCAGCAAATTTTACGGAACATTTAAGGCATTCTTTATCAAATGCTTCTTGCTTCATTCTCCAAAATCGAATACCTTGATTACCATATGAAACACAAAACACACTTTCATCACTGAATAATATATTTTTGCAATCTTCTTCGCTCCATATACATCTTGATTTACACCAATTCAATCTTATACGCTTGTGTTTTGCAGTCATGAGAGGTTTTGTTTTCGGTACACAAGATTCAAACTTAAATTTATGGAGAAGTCTTAATGTTGTCGATGTAGAAACTTCAGCTCCTTCTTCTTTCCATTTTTGGTGCAAGAACTACACACTTTTAAAACGTTTTTTCTTAACTATACGCTTCAGTTTCCTGCCATCTCTAGCAGATGTTTTTGGTTTTTGGCCACCATTTTGGCAATTTTTTTGAATATTGTGTTAGTATTTTACTGGCGCTTGATTGCGAACAATGTAAATAATTCACTATATAACATTGATTTTTACTGTGCTGATACAAATGAGCCATACGGAGTTTAATAGATTCAGGAATATCATTCACACGACTCATTTTAAGACGAAAAAGCAAACAAACTGCAAAACGATAACAGATTTAAAATCAAATCGTGTGAATTTAATCAATGATGTCACCAGTTTGAATTGGTGATAATTAAAGGAGAATTAATGTGAAATATTCTAATATTTTGAACCACTTGATAAATATTCTAATATTTTTAGTTTTCAAAATAATTTTTTTTTCAATTAATCTTTTCAAAAATGATATTAATTTTAAGATAATAAATAAGTTTAATCAACAATAAGTTCTTGATAAAAAATATTATTTGCATATTTGCATTAAAACACCAAACAATATTTTCAATTTGTAAAAAAAAGTAATTATTCTAATATTTTGAATATTAGCTGTAGATATATGTGTGTTGTGGTGAAATCACATTTAACAAAGATTATTTCTGTATGCACTATTATTAGATGTACGTGCTGAAATATGAAGCTTTAAGCTGGAATATTTCTTCATTTCCATGTAAGCTATTAAAGATAAGTCAAGTCAGTGTTTTAATTTTCTAAATTCAGAGAGATTCTTAAATAACATTTTACTAACAGGTCATCAATTAGTGTATTTATATATATATAATAAATTTGAAATCACAAATATATACTAAAGGGCTCTGCCCCCTGCAAGCTACACTCGCCAACCCCCGTTCAGACACTGCAGAATCTAAAGGCACGCTAATCTGATCGGTTTTAAGAAGATTAGAGAAGATTGAATTATACTGAAAAAACCTGTAGCGATCTCCCTGTAAACGGGTTTCCATTCAATTCCCTTTGATTGCAAAAATTTAAGCTAGAAACAGTTGCTGTTAAGACATTCAATGTTTTTTTTTCGTGTTTGGTTAAAGGAGATCAGTTAAACATTTGAAAAGAAGCTAAAATATAATGAATTAGAAAACAGAGTCTCCCGGTATTTTTTAACAGCGTTATAAAACGATTGACATAATGCAATTTACTACAATTACTAAAATTTGCTGCTTTAACCCCTTCAAGGGTGATGGTTCATTTTTGTACCACTTAATTTTAATTCTTAAATGCCACATTGGCACCAGAATATTGGGATGAAAATTTTCCTTTTATTAAGTAAGTGAACAAAAGCATTTTTGTATTTCGAAATTTGTATGTAAATTCTGGTGCGTTTCACTGATTTCAAAATTTTTCGAATAGAAGTATCTTGCCCGTGAAAGGGTTAAACACATATTAATGTATTTATTATTTTAACGTTTCCTTTCCCTTTTAATATTCACGTGTAACTACAATTTTCAAGACATAATTTTCAATATTTTCCTGCTTTTACCATGTACTCATTTAATAGTAATTTTAAAGGTTTTTTTCTGTTTTTAATAGTCACATGAAAATAAATTTTTAATCGTTAGGAAATATTATTCTTTGTGCTGTTTTTAGAATTGAAAACAATCTGTATAATAATAGCCTAAATCATGTAACTATCATCAACATTTCCAGGCGGATCCCTTCGCTTTTTATATTCCAGGCGGCCATTTTGGTACTTTTATGTTAGCCAGCCACAAGTGTGATAAGTTGCCAGATATTATTCTATCGCCATTATTTCATTTATATTATAATAGTCCAAGTCATGTAACTGCCACAAACAATTACAACCCTTTGCTTTTCATAAGAAAGGTTTCCATTTTGATTAAAGAATCAAAATTATTTTTTCATATAAAACTACATAAAAGTTGCCATGATCGCAAAGAATTTCTGGTACTTTTATGTTAGCCGGGTGCGAATCTCGTCAATAGCTTTTTTTTACTCGCCAGTTAGCCTTTTTTTTATTTTTCGAGTGGTAAATTAAAACGGTGCTACTTGGTTATCCCATCGACCAAAAATCTGTCGCCAAACTGTAAGATTAAATGCCAATAATGGTTGATCGTAAATGTCACATTCCCTTGACTTTAAGGAAGTTACACGTGTTCACACCATCAAGTGGTTTTTATTTCGACATTTTATTTGTATTTTTATTAATATTATACTAATTTATTTGTTCTTTCGTTATTTAAAATAAAAAATTATGTCAATTTGTATAATTTGGCGAAATTGATAGACGGGAGAAATAGTACTATTAAAACATTGCTTTGAAGTGGAAATTAACTGTCATGATTTATGGCATTGTCATATACTCACCAGGTTTGGCGTAATTTTTTTTTTACGACAATTTGGCGAAAACCTCATTTTCGAATACCAGTTACTTATGTATTTTAAAATTATTTTCTGTTATTTTTAAAATGAAATAACAATAAATAAAAAAAGTTTAATTAATAGCTATAGAACAAAACAATTTATAACATTTTTTGTAAATAAAAAGAAAAAAAAATTCAAATAAACATTTATTAATAAATAAGCAACAATAGCCAGGTTACCATGTCAGGCAAAATAACAGCATTTTGGCGCCAATTAGGTACTCCGTTTTGTATATGACATCTGTGCCTTATATTTTTCTTTTCATTTCATTTGCAAAAAAAGAAAGAAGTGAAAGCCATTTATTTTAAATGTTTCAGTTTTAAAGGAAAGTTTTGTATTAAATAAAATGACAATGAAATACAAATTTAATTATGAATAAAAGTAACATGATGCATTTCTTGGCATACATTTAAGAGAGGCCAAACTGTTCGCTAAATTAGTTTAAAATAATATTTTCTGAAATATGAAAAAAAATATCTGTTGTGATTAAAATTAGAGTTCCCATCATTAGAAAAAAGTATTTAAAATTAGAAAAAAATTAATATTTCAAAAACTAATTCTAATTTTAAAATTCTAATACCAGTTTTGAGATCTGTGGATCAATATGGATTTTTGGTGTTAATTTCATCGCAAAGTATTCCATATTTTAGGAGAAATCGCCATGAAACATAATCAGTTGTTTAATCCGTCGTTTCATAGAATTGTTACATAAATTCGTTTCAATTCAGTCGTTTCATAATATCCGTTTCATAAATTCCTTTCATTAGGATTTTATATATATATAGGGTAGATATATATATATATATATATATATATTCTACAGAAAATATAACAAAAAACTTAATACCAATATGCATAATTCATCTTTCAACTCTTTTAAGATTTTTATAAGTGGCCATTTTTATAAGACTTTTAATTATTTAGAATTTTATTTATTTTATAAGGACTTAGGAGATAATTTCTTAATAATATTGTAATGAAAGGACACAATTATACAATGTTTTGTTTTGTAATGCCAGGACATGAAACTTGAAATGTAACATATTATTCAGAATCCGGGGTGGAAACTATTCTTATGTTACGAAATAAAACTGGATAACTTATCATAGATTAATAAGTTTTAATATTTACATCCTATTTACATGTTACTATTTACAAAATAACTCAGTTAATTTAAAATACAGCATAGCACAAATGCCTTGTCGGCAACCACTTTGTAAACATTCTTTTCTCTCGTAAAGTCTAATTTACTCAGCTTGTTAGTTCTTTTGAAGGAAAAGAAAAAAAAGAAAAGGAGAACAAATATGATGGAGTGCATATTGTTCGAGTGTTACAGAAATAAATATTTCAAAAAAGCTTTATGTATATAAATTATAAACTTATATTTATTAAATCAGTGATATTTACTTTTTAAATCAATAATGGAAGATACATAAAGCTCATGATTTTTTGTAGTTCGAGAATACTCCAAAATTGACAACAAATGACAGTGAGCACATTTATGGCTAACATCTAAAATTAAAAAAGGATTCCTTCTACCCCAGAATATTTTTATTAGGTGACGAATGCTACTATATATTGGAAACTATTGCACAGAATTTAATTGTAACAGAAGATATACAAAAGTCTTCTAAAAGTAATTCAAACATAATATTTTAAAAATAAAATTTAATTTGTGTATATAGGAATTTTCAGAGAAAAAAATACATTATTGAATGAATGATATATTTATCACATTTACAAAAGGAGTGAAGATGCTAACAGAAAATATTAGAGTTGTTACACGTAATGGAGGTACATAAGTATATCTCCATTCATTAAAAATAAATAAATAAATAAAATAAAAAATCACAAATCATCATCCTGAAAGAAACATTTTAAATGTACTATATTATATAAACTGTATATAAAACAGGCTTACATGACTTCAGTGAATTCTTTTATTATCATCACAATAATTGATAATGCCTTATTTCTTATCTGATTTTAAAAAAATATTTTTTTGCATTTAAAACTAGTTGGATGTGCAAATCCCAAAACTTTCTTCTATCTCATACATCTTAATATTTTGAAAAGTAGTTACACATATTAATACTTCAATATTATTAGTTCAATGCTTTACCAACTTTGATTTTCATCTTAAATTTTTGCTTCAGTCAATTAATTGGAGTAAAAATGAGTTAAGCAGGATACTAGTTCCTGTCACTGCATGAGCTGCCGATGGACAGTAGAACTACAAAATGTCAGGAAAATTGCACAAAAATCATTATCACAGTGTCCCTTTCAAGCAGAATATTTCCAAAATCAAGGAGGATCTGCTGGCCACAGCCAAAAACATACACAAAAAATTTGGTTCTATTCTATGCATAACTTTATACACTATTTGATGGTACAGTAATGAAAATGTCACAGACATCGCTACTACAGTGCCAACTTTGGGTAGAATTTTTTCAAATTCATGGAGGACCTGCATGCCAAAGCCAAAAACATACACAAAAAATTTGGTTCAATTCTATGCATAACTTCATACTCTACTCTTTTCGATGGTACAATAATGAAAATGGCACAGACATCACTATTACAGCACCCCCTTCCGACAGAATATTTCCAAATTGAAGGGCTTCCTTCTGGCTATAGCCAAACACATACACAAAAAATTTTGGTTCAGTTCTACGCATAACTTCATACACTGTTCAATGGTACAATAGCAACGCACGGACAGACAGCCATTTTGTATAAACATGTTTTTGGGGATTTCTGACCCCTAAAATGTGTAAATCCGTTGAAAAAAAATTGATTACAGTACTTTCTTCTATAGAAGATAGAAAGAAAAAAGGGTGACAAGAAAAAAACTTAGACATTCTTAAAAACTCCCTCTCTTCCTTCCTCCTCCATAATATTGAAAAATTATATGAATATGGGCATTTTTTTTTTTTTTTTTTTTTTTTTATATTCACTTTTCACTAACAGAATTACTATAGTTTTATTTAAAAAACTATCAGTATCTTGAATGTAGCTTTAATAATTTTATCAGATGCAATGCTGTACAAAAATATTTTCTTTATAAAGTCAATAAAAGTTCTTGTAACAAAAATTATATGAACTTAAAAAAGAGTCAATTTCTTCTCAGTAATTTTTACTAATTTAATTTTTCTTTTATTTTAGCTGAAATTTAATTATAATTTATATTTTTGCTTTTTTTTCTGCTATCCATTTATTGCTTAAATTTCTCTCGTGGTTTTCTTTTTAAAAATATTTTTTTAGGTAGTATATTATTATTTTTTGTTGTCTGAAATATATCTTTGTATCTTTCAATAATGTTTTTTAAAACCTGTACATACATTTGAAAATTTTGTGGCTGAAAATTTAGTTGATTTATTTTCAAATCCATTTTTATAGGTTTTAGATTTTGAAGACTATGCATTAGCAGGACCAAATTTTAATATACCTTCTTCTGATGTTAAGAAGTATGTGCCTTATAGTATTTGCTGCAGATTTGCCCTGGGTGCTTCAGTATATTTATCTATAGCTCTTTTGCAGGTAAATTTTACGTTATATTTTTAAACTTAATTCAAGTAATCATAAGTATAAAGTTTGTTTAGATTGCACTTTGTTGTAGTACTATTAATAAATTAAATATACTAAACCAATATTTTTCAACTTATTACTTAAAATGTAAATACTCACTAAGAATGGTTTCTGAAAAATTCAAAATTTAAAGAATGAAATAAAGCTGAGATATTCTAAAAATGTTCTAAATTACAATTTATTTGCATTTAATACAGATAGAAACTTGAAATTTATCATGACCATTACTTAAGATGTAAATCCTCGCACCGAATAGTTTTATTTAAAAGGGTGAGAGAGCAAAAAATGATTTAAAATTAAGATATTATATATATATATATATATATATATATATATATATATACTGCTGTAGGCTAGAAACTTGAAATTTAGCATGTGATTACTTTTAAGTTATAAATATTCATTAAAAACAATTTCTAAAAAGTTCTAAATTCAAAAGTGTGAAATGACTGAAAACATTCTAAAAATGTCCTCACTTATGATTTATTTGGAATTGTTAGGGATAGAAACTTGAAATAGTTATTACTTATAAGACACAAATGCTCCCACAAAACATGTTTTAAAAAATTCAAAATTTAAAAACGTACAGGCACAAAAACATTCTAAAATTACAATTTCTGCAATACTGTTGGGGATAGTTAGTGTACAATTTTTATGGTGATTAAAGTTGTACTAATACTGAAAAAAGGAAACACTTGTCTGTTTCTATGAAATAGACTCTGAAACTACTAAACCGATTTTAAAAGTGCTGTCCTGTATGACAGCCAATAAACAGAGTTCTTCAGTAGACTGCAATGTATCTGATTTTTGGAAAGGGGTGGCTGCAAATGGGTTGGAATTAAAATTTTCTCCTTAATTCAAGTTTCATGTTCATCTAATGCAATACAACCCTAAAGTTTCCTAAAAATGTGGCAATTTATAATTGTGTCGATGTGGGATAGGATTAACTTGTTCGACACTTAAACAATCACATTTTAATAACAATCACACACAAAATATATACAATTCCCGTAAAAGTGCTGTTATCTTTGAAACATACATATTTCCATGAAAAGATCTCTAGGTGAGATACATTTCGAACACACGCCGAAAACTCTACTTCAACCCGAACGAACATAATTACATACCTTCACTTCACTTCATGTTTGGCAAAATATCTCAGGATATTTTGCCGACAGTGGCAACAGCGCCATCTATATGCTATAAAAATAAGGGAAGGCAGTCATTCTGTTACAACCTCCCCCTCTGGTTCCGTGGACGTCCCAGTGACTTTTTTAGGTGGTCTGCCGCGTTTCCTAATAGGTGCAACAGGCACAATGTCAGAGTCATTACACAGTTTCAAAGCTGAAGTATGACATGTAGCAAGAGGTTCATTTGGATTGTCCATGCTTGCTATAACAAATGTGGTGGGCGATTTTTGAGTTAAAATAATGTATGGTCCATCACGTTTAGGCATGAACTTTGCAGTTTTATTGCTAGAGGCTTTACTTACTGGATGTAAGTCAACCCAAACCTTGTCTCGTGGAGCAAAACAATATCCTGATTTTCTTTTACGGTCAGCGTATTTCTTTCTTTGATCTTGCTTAGCTTCAACTTTGTCTTTAATTTCTTTGGTGAAGTTTGCAAATTTCTTGAGGTATGGTGTAATTTCAGGTACAAAGTTGTCATTGTGAATTACAGCATGAATGTTGTGTTGAACATCGTCTGTCATTCTTAATTCTCTCCCAAATTGTAAAAATGCTGCTGTTTCTCCAGTGGTGTCACACTTAGCAGTATTCATTGCAAAACATATTGTTGGAAGTTTTTCTTCCCATGAACAGTGGTCATTCTCTACTAATATAGCCAATCTCGGCTTGAGATCTCTATTTTTCCTCTCCACAGGGTTTGCCTGAGGATGATATATGGGAGTTGGGTTTTGTTTGATACCTAAAATAAAACAAAGTTGTTGCATCACACTACTAACAAATCACATATTATACGTCTGGGTAGACCATATCTAAGGATAACTTCTTCGAGCAACGTAGTTGCACACTGTGCTGCAGTAGCTTCTGTAAGGGCAAATAGTTCAACCCATCTTGTTGCACAGTCTTCCACTATGAATATCCATCTTTTACCATTCTTACTTTTTGGTAAAGGGCCAAAAAGATCAATTGATAGAACTTCAAATCGTTGTGAATACACTGGTGTTTGTAACAAACCGGATGGTTTTTGATTAGAAGGTTTATACCTATTACATTCAGCACAATGTTTGATGTAATCTGCAATGTATGAATGCATTCCAGTCCAATAATATCTTTTGGATATTCTATTTAATGTACCTTCAGCACCGTAGTGACCAGCCGTAGGTGAGTCATGGTGTTTCTTTAAAATTTTCTCCCTTTCATGTGAGGGGACTACTAGTTGCGCTTCTTCAGATTCCGAACTTGGGGAATACCTGTATAAAACTCCTTGGTTCATAATATAACCACGTTCAGTCCAGTTAGTGTAGTCTAGATTTTTTTCTTCATCTTCGAAACTTTTAATAATTTTCTTTAATTCTTCATCTTTCATTTGTTCAGCACGTAGATCACTAGGCATTTTAGCAGGGATATCAATCATTATGGTGCAAATATCACAATCTTCTTTACTGATATGATCACACGCAGGACGAGAAAGCATGTCAGCTATGACGTTCGCTTTACCTGGAATGTATTCTATTTTCACATTAAATTCTTGCAACTGTAAAGCCCATCTGGCAAGTCTTCCAGAAGGGGACTTTAAGCTCATGAGCCATCGGAGAGGCTGATGGTCGGATGCCACAGTAACTTCTGTTCCGTCAATGTATCCTCTGAATTTGTTAAGAGCCCAGACAACAGCAAGAGCTTCCCGTTCCGTGGTGTGATAATTGCGTTCTGCAGGAGTCAGTAATCTACTGGCGTACTCAAATGGATGCTCTTCCGCACCTTTACCCTGGAGAAGTACTGCTCCAAGAGCATAATTGCTTGCATCGGTTCGAATGATGAAGGATTTTGTTTCATCAGCCTGTTTCAATATTGGTGATGAAACCAGGCATTGCTTCAAGGCTTGAAATGCATTTTCTTCATCGGCACCCCAATGCCATTGCACATTCTTCTTAGTGAGGTTACTAAGCGGTCTGGATATTTCTGCAAAATCTTGTATAAAACGGCGATACCATGAACATGTCTGCAGAACCGATTGCAGTTGTTTTATATTCTTGGGAGGCGGGATCCTCACAATAGCATCAATTTTCCCAGGATCAACTTCTAGGCCATTTGGAGTTATCCAGTGTCCTAAGTACTTTACTCTGGAACATGCAAAGTTGCATTTTTCTCGATTTGCAGAAAGTTTCCATTTGTCTAATCTTTGAAAAACAGCTTCAAGATCAGATAGATGTTGTTCAAAACTTGATGATAAAATAATGAGGTCATCAAGGTAAGAGAGAATATTTACATCTGGGAGTCCGTTGCGAAAGTTATCCATCGTCCTTTGAAACGTTGCGGAGTCCAAAAGGCATTCTTCGAAAGCGGTATGTTCCGAGAGGACATACAAAAGCAGTTTTATCACGATCAGGCCCATAGACACTCACCTGATGATAGCCAGCATTCAGATCCAGAGTGGTCATGAACTGGGCAGTCTTTGCCTGATGTAGAAAATCGTCCATACGAGGAAGTGGATAGGTATCCGGTATAGTCACCTCATTGAGCTTCCTGTAGTCTACACATAGACGTACACTACCATTTGGCTTAGGAATGAGCACGATTGGTGCAGAATATGGAGATTCGCATTGCTCAATAATTCCTTTGGCAAGAAGATCATCAATTTCTGTTTTCAACAACTCTTTCTTAGCTGGTGATAACCTGTAAGGTGGTAATGATATTGGACGATGTTCTCTAGTGTTTATGTGATGTTCGACGACGGGTGTTGCTCCTCCTCCTGGTTGAAAGGTATTGGAAAATTTTTCAAGCAAATCATTAAATCTCTTTCGTTGTATTGCAGATAGGTTTTGACCTTCATTTTCCCTTAACATAACTGTGTTAGCTTTAACATTCGGTGTTGAGATTTCAGGTGTCGTTTTGAAAGGATCATCAACAAAAGGAATTTTATATCTTGGATTGTTCTGGAAATACCAACTTTGGCTTCGCATATCCAACACAACCACCATTTTATTCAAAAAATCTATGCCTAACAATGTTCTATTTCTGGTGGCTCCGGGTAACGCAAAAATCGTTGTATTAGTTCTACGACCTTCTATTTCAACAGTGATTGTTGCTTGAAGAACGTTAGTTTCTTTTCGTATGCCATCAGCGAGCGTTATGTTTACACTGGTCTCTTCGAATGAAGTTCCTTGGTCACGGAGAAGCTTGAACAACATTTCCCCAGCAATGGAATGTGTAGCTCCGGTATCTGCGCAAGCTACCCCTGTAATACCATTTACCTTAATATACAACATAGGTGTTGCCTGTGTCTTAATATAACAAGATTGGAGATGGAGGGAACTAAAATTTGCTGATTTTACTTGCGTAGATGGGGAACAATTAGGACATTTTGCTTTGACAAAACCTTGTTTCCCACAGCCATAGCAGCTTACAACTGGATGCTTATCATCGTTTACAAAGCGTGAATTCGTATATTTTGAGGTAGGAGAAGTATTTTTGAAATTTCTAAAATGTTCACTAGCTTCATTTTTGGTTATCTGATTTTTCCAGAATTCCTGACCATTTGAATTTTTAGATAAAACATGTTTCTGTGTTTCAGGCGATTTTGAATTACTTGCTGATTTTTGAAAAGGGAGTCTAATATTTTCGTATATGTCTAGCTTTTCGGCCAACACGACAGGGTCATTTAGTTTGTCCCAACCATCTAAATAATGATTTTTATATTCCGGTGGACACTTTTTTTTAATCTGATCAGCGATTATTAGTTCTGAGAGCTTTTCAAATGAATTAACTTCTAATTCGGATAACCAACCTTCAAAATAATTTCTAATTTCAAAGTAAAAATCTTTCCAAGTAGAATTCTCTCTTTTTTGATGTAACCTAAATAATACCCTAAACTTCTCCGCTGTTAGTTTAAATCTTTTTAACAATATGTCGCGAATATGTGCATAGTTTTTGAACATTTCTTCAGGCTCTCTTGCTATAAGTTTAGCAATGTCGTTCGGAAGAACGGCGATTAATTGTGAGACCCAAAAGTCTTTGGAGACATTTAACATTTTCATTTGACGTTCAAACATTGTCAAGAACAACGACATATCATCTTTTTCCGGATTAAATGGTGGTAGGATGCAGAGCTGCCAACCATTACGGATTCTGCGGAATTATTCCGCATTTTAACTTTAGATTACGGGATTACGGACGTCTCTACAAAAATTACGGAAATAATAAAAAAATCCGGAAATTAAAGTTTTGTGATTATTTGAGATTATGTGATAATTTTAACTACTGAAACAGTTGTTTATCCATATTTCGATAGCATATTAAAGCAGAAAGTCAAATTCAAGCTGTAAGTGACGCGTTCGCAAGCCGAATTCGCTACGTAGATAGCAGAAAATGAAAGTGCGGAACATAAACAAGCTCATTTCTTCCTGTATTTGGCGCAGTCACTGAGCTAACAGCTTATTGGGCAGAGCTAACTGCAGAAGGCGTGGCTTATGACGCTGCTTATCTGACGAAAGAAAGCAAAGGGTAGGTACAATCCATGGGTAACGCTGATTCAAGTCAATTCAAAATTTGCTTTTCTAAATTGGCAACAGCTTCACATTTTGCACGCGCATCGCCTATTATGATAGTTGTTGCACGTGCACGTTGTATTTTGTTAAAGTTTTGCGACTGATCGTAGAATTTCAGTGATGGAGACGGAGCCGAAGCCAAAGAAAATGAAGGTTTTGTAACGATACCGTGTTGAATATACTAAGGAGTGGCCGTGTATGCAAAAATCAGAAATATCTGAACATTATGTGTTTTGCACGGTTTGCTCCAGTGATTGAATCAAAGAAGCATGAGAAAAATGGACTCTCAAAAAATATAAGCCTGTTACTAAATTTTTTGCTGAACAGAGTGACGAAAATGCCATCATAAAAGCAGAAATGTTGTTTACACGTTTTGTGATTGAACATAACGTGCAGATTGCTAGTACCGACCATGCTGGCGGAATTTCCGGATTCTAAGATTGCCAAAAAGTACGGCTGTGCACAGACTAAAACATCTGCAATCATTCAAGACATGGCGAAATCAATGCAATCCGAAATTGTGAACGATTTGAAAAATCGCCCCTATTCCATTGCTACCGATGGCAGTAATGACAATGATGATAATAAACTATATCCTATCATAGTATCGTATTTCGACGAATCTGCCGGTAAAATCGATACCGTATTATTGTCCTTGTGCCAGACGAGTATTAACACTGGGGAAAGGCATTTTTAATATTTTAAATGCTCAACTGAGCAAGAAACAAATCCCATGGACTAATTGTTTATCATTTTCGTTAGATAATGCATACACGATGACAGGTCAGTACAAGGGTGTTATTGCCTTCCTTCTGAAAGTGCAGCCTTCTATTATTCAGCTAAAAAAGCTACTAAGTTAGCCCTTATGGGTAGTGGAAGTTAGTCTTAATAAAAATATTTTGGAAAGAAATTTATTTTTATTGTCATATATTGTGTTTTATTTTATTAAAAAGAATTCATGTACAAGTCAGTATTTTTATGGTAAGTTAAGAATTTTTGTGATATGTTGAGGAATTTTGATTAGGTGAGTGAAAGAGTTTTTCTCAGTTTCAATTATTGTTTCTTAAATTTCAAATATGTTTAATTCATTAATTGCTTTATTATTTTTAATTATTAGACTAATAATTATCTATAATTTGTTTCAGTTTTGATTACGTTATGTTTGTATGTTAACATCTTTGTAAGGGTGTAGGACGGTCCACGGGTGGGTACGGCTGATTACTGATGGCTTCGGTTAAAAGTTGGCACCTCTGTAGGATGTTTTTAATATCTATACGCATCTGGTCCATTTGATTTTGTGGAACAGTTGTCGCAGTATGGTTTTGAGTGCCCAGCTTAAGTTTTTCTAACTCATAAGCTCTTTCCTCTGCGATACGTTTGTCCTCAACCCTTTGTTCTTCTATGCTCTCTTGTTTTTTCCTATTTTGTTCTTCTATGCTCTCTTGTTTTTTCCTATTTTGTTCTTCTATGCTCTCTTGTTTTTTTCTATCTTCCACGATAGCAATCAATGCCTCTTTTACAAATTGTTCATCGTCTTTAAAAAGGGCGCACTTCATAATTTTTTCACGCAAGACTACTATTTTATCATCTGCATCTACCTGAAGTTCTAATTCGGTAGGCAAATTATATAAATCGATTTTTTTCCCTTTAGAAAGAAACGCCATTTTTCCTGAAATCAGTTAAATTTATGCTTAAATTACAAAATTACATGCAATACTTTACCCATTAAATAATTAAGTACCAAAACAACTACCTTCCCCTTACAGGTAAATATAAACAGATAAATATGCATAAACTTTATAAACAATTGATAATACATACAAGAAATAATTTAATATACTAAAATTTATCTCTGATTAAACATGAGCTCATGTAAATATTAATGCAAAAATATTATAATCAGTTAATATGCAACTTTTATTTTTACTAATATAACTTACCGTATAAAACTGTCAGAAATATTTAAATCATAAAATTTTAAGTATATGAAATACTATGGATAATTTGATGTGAAAAAAATTTTTCATTCACAAATAAATATGAAAGCAACAAAAATATCAAAATAAAGTACTTACTTACTTCTTTAAAATAAACATTCTAAATAATTATTGACGATTACTGAAATCACTTTTCTTTTCTAATATACTACGCTGTGCACAGTTAAAAGAAATAATCATAAAATTCACTTGCTCAAATAATATTGCATTGAGAAAAAAAAAAAATTACCAAAAGAAATTATATATAACTCTTTCCCTTTCAGAAAATTAATCTTTCATAATACTCTTAAAGAACAACAACAACAAAAAAAAAAAAAAAAAAAACATACATAAAACAGCATTTAAAAATAAATAAACCACCAGCTGGCCAGCAATAAACAGAACAACAAAAAATTTTTCAACTTTTTACCGGTAAGAAAACAAAATTTATCTTTAGATAATCATTCTTCGGTGGTCACGTGACAGTTTCATATTTCTTTTAAACACACAGAATATCGGCGATAGCTGAACACTGAAAGTTATTCTGAAAACATTTTAGAATTGCATAACGAATATTTGATGATCACAAACAGCAATTATGTAACAAACTCAAAGATATTTTTATGATTTTAAACAGCACACTTTCACCTTGAGAACTTTGAAGCTTGAAGCATACCCCACAAATAATTATTCCATAAGGATAGCACTAATTATTTGATTTATTATCAAAAAAGAATGCACACATTAGAACCGAAGTGGTTCTTTTTTAAACTATTCTGGAAATGACGATTTCTCACAATTAAGAATCTAGGTGATTCTTTTTATTCACTTGCAGGGCGGCAATACACTATAGAACAAAAGCACTTTCTTGAAAATATGCTTGCACATTCACAGAATTGAGAATGATTTCTCAAACTTACTTTGTCAGGATGACAAATACACAATTATCCACTGTCATTATTGTCTGGATGACAATTTTGAACCTGGTATAGCGGTTCATTTTTATTTCGTTTTTGAAGAAGATTTTTTTTCACGTTGGGCGTCATTTTGTGTCAATGTGGGATAGAATTAACTCGTTCGACACTTAAACAATCACATTTTTAATAACAATCACACGCAAAATATATACAATTCGCGTAAAAGCGCTATTATCTTTGAAACATACATATTTCCATGAAAAGATCTCTAGGTGAGATACATTTCGAACACACGCTGAAAACTCTACTTCAGCCCGAACGAACATAATTACATACCTTCACTTCACTTCATGTTTGGCAAAATATCTCAGGATATTTTGCCGACAGTGGCAACAGCGCCATCTATATGCTATAAAAATAAGGGAAGGCAGTCATTCTGTTGCATAATATTTTAATTATCTATAGCAGTGTAAATTCCCCTAATGTAAATAGGCACACAAATATCACTTGGCATATTTCAACAACCATGTGTGCAAAACTGCGGTTTTGCTAGTTATGAATAAACTATATCTTTATAACTACGGCAATGTTTATGCCAATGTAATCCATTTGTATTAAATATATTTTATGATGCAAAATGTTTATAAAGAAGATTTTTAATAAAAGAACAAAGGAGTTCAAAGTTCTGAACATCATTTTTTTCCAAAAATATTTTGCTGAATTCTGCATCAAATTGGTACCAAAAAATACATATAAAACATCTATAATAATAATTAAATAAAATATCTAAATAAATGTTAAAATCTGTTTTAATTTTCCGTGTTATGTCTGAAATTGATACTTTATTTGTTAGGAACAATTTGTTAGGAAGTTAAGTTTTAAAATACAATGTATAAACATATGTATCTATGAAGAGCCTTAGGATCTGTATAGATAGAATCTGGATTGGATTCTGGGACGTTCATATCAAACAAAATTTTGAGTCGAATATGAAACTTTATTCATTATTTATTTATTTTGTAGTGATATATATATATTATAAAGGACAAACATATCTGTGCTTAACGCATACATCATTCTGTGAATGGCAACACTTTGAAATTTGAAATGAAATTTTCGTTTTGCAATTTTCGTTACTGGAAATTTTTAAACTTCTAACTGTCCCACTTTTTTAATTTTTACACCGTCGTATACAGAAGAAAAAAAATGTACTTTCAAATGCAATTTGTTTGAAAGCTGTATCTCAATTTATTTTTGAGATAATAATTTTTTTATAGGTTTTAATACCAATTTTCTAATCATGGCAACTGAAGTAATCTATTTATATTAAAAGTAAAGAGAAAAGAAGTTTTTGTTGCCATTTTCTCATAAAAACTAAAAAAAAAAAAAAATTAAAATGTGTGCTATGCCAAAAATATCCTCTGATATAAAACCTGATGAATTTTGGTTTTATTATCCGACTGCCAAGAAGGGTTATGTGTTTCACACGTATCTGGGTATGTGGATTTCTTTATACCCTCAAAACATCCCAACGGCTGGATGGATTTTAATGAATAAGGTCTCTATTCATTCATCTTAACCGTCCGATTGTTATAGGCTAGGTTTTGTTTTTATAAATTAAAAATGGTGATAGACACAAAAAAAAAAATTTACGCACCCTATTGAGTGTCATATCATTGGATAGCTCTTTCAAAATGAAGACGATGTTACATTGACTATTTTACCGTCAGAAGCTCCATTTAAATATTGCACAACCTGGAAGTTGTGTAGGTAGGATCTCTAGCTTTACTGCAACTCTAACCATCATAGACACCTATAGGCCTCATCAAAACAATGTTTATAGATAGGAACTAACAATTAAACACAACTTAAAAGTTATGCATACAAGTAAATAAAAAAAAAGGTAAGTAATATACAAAATAGTTTCACATCAATGAGAAATAATTAATTAGTTCGCTTTTTATGCAGTCGGGTTTTTTGATTTTTTAAATTTATTGAAAAAAGTACATCTTTTAATTTAGTTTTTATTTATTAATTAAAGGACTTTTAATTTATTGCAAAGTTGCTTTAAAAACGATACAACACTTTCTCCTTACAAAAATACATTTTAAAGAACGTTTGTATAATTTATTTTCTTCGCATTTACTTAATTTGTATCAGAAAGCTGAAAGAAGGCAATTTTATTAATCTGTGTCTAATAATAAGTTCCGAATTTTGAAAAAAATATATATGAATGATTTTTGATAAAACATGGAGCTATTTATAAACAAACAAATGAAGGCATATGAGTCATTAGATACCTGATTTGTTTTGACAAGCTTCCTGAATGACGACATTTCTTTTTTGCTGGGTTTGTGTATTATTCTGTGATGATGACGTCATATGCATACTTTTCTTTAGATGTTGTTTGAGACTGGGTCGTAAAAGTGGAATTCTTTAGCGGATGCAAATGACATCATTTTATATTATATATAAAAAAAAAAAAAAAAAAAAAAAAAAAAAAGCCTGTATTTTAATTTGTAAAACTGAAGTTTTGTAGAAGTGTGTAATTTTACCCCAGCTGCTTTGAAATTCTTCACAGGTGAAAATACTTCAGTTTCTAAAATAATGTAATCAAAGTCACAGACTGATAAAACGCAATGTTTTACAAAAATGTGTCTTTATAATGTCAAAAGAGTGTCTTTATAGAAGAGCAGTGACATATAGTGTGCACGCTTAGATCTTTGTCCAAAAAATGGCGATTTATATTACAGAACTTGATGATTCTTGCCTGGATGAATTCGCTTTGTCGAGTTACACAAGCAAACAAAAAAGATCTTGGCAATAATTTGAGGTATGAAATAATATCAGGTTCCCTCAGTTTTAATCCAAAATTCTTTCAATTAATAAAATTTTATTGCTATCCTTTAAGACATTGTACTATAATTGTAGCAAAATAACATAATTTGCTTAATTTAATTTTTCATAATTTTATGTAATTCTTATATTTAAAACACAAGGCTGTTTTTTAGTCACTTGCCCTGAACTTTCTACAGAACCAATTTTACTAACTTTTATTTTAAACTAAAAGCTGTTCATTTGTAGATGTGCTACAGCTGTTTTTAAAAATATCCCCATTTTTATACAGTACAACCTCGATATCTCGAATCTGTGGGGAAGAAAAAAAAATTCGAGATATAGAGGTTTCGAGTTATCAAGATTTTGACAAAATTTGAAAATCTAATCTCACAAACTGCTTTTTGCTGTAAATAATTAGATTCGTCAAAAACTACACATAATCTACTAATAATTAACAAATTACACTTCTCAAAGTTTTAATAATTTCAAAATTGTGTTATACACAAACTTGTTTTGATTAAATAATATCCGATTCGTCAATTCTTAATGACGAATTGGATATTATTCAGAAGTTTCTCACAATTTGAGCTCAATCATCAACTTTAAAGCTGCGGATTATCGCCTAGTTGACTGGTTGTCGATGGTTGTCCTGGTCGAAACTTCGAAGTCGTGTTTGGTAGCAAAAATTTAACAGCGATATTTTTTAGCGTTGGAAGATCATGGTGGGCTTTACAATTGTCTATGAAGAGGAGAACGTTTATTTTACTTTTAGCCATTGCTTTACCGATTCCTATCAATCAATCAGCAAAATGCGTTTGCCATCGAAGCCTTTATATTTCACCTGTACAGCATTAGAAATGACTTAATTTTAGCAAATCACCTCGGCTTTTTAGATCGTCCTATCATAAGAGGAGGAAGCTTTTCTTTACCACTTTGATTTGCTGCCAAAAACACAATTACACAAAGTTTACTTGGTTTGCCACGTCAGATTTCTTCAGCTTTAAATGCAGACGTTTTGTTGGGAAAACTATGGTACAATAATACAGTTTCATCTGCGCTAAACACATCATCTGCTTTATATCTTTTAAAAGAGAAGGAACTTCTGAGAGCCACTCTTCACAGGTAGCTGAATCACCCGGTGCACTTTCACTGAAAAGTTTCCAAAAAACGATGTTGTCCCTTTTTTCGGTTTCAAAAGCCTTCCATTCTTACCCTTTAAGTTCTTTGTATCAGCAAAGGCATAAAAGAATGTGAAACCAGCATCCAGTTCAAACTAGTTCTACAGCTGACAATAGCCGAAAGTAAAAAGTCAAACTAATTTCTGTGGAAAATATTTCGACATATCAAGGGTTTTGAAAAATATATTTCGAGATAAGTATGGAAAATACATAAGAATTTTTATGGAAATGCAGGGGAAATTTCTTTTTTCGAGATATCAAGGGTTTTGAGATAAGGAGGTTCGAGATATCGAGGTCCGACTGTACTTTAATTTAAAAAATATTTTATGAAATTTCTTCAAAATGGTGGTAGTAGATAGCTTTCATTATTGCAGAGAAGAGAGAAATAATGAGGTTTATTTATCTTTATTCATGCCATTTTCTGATTTAAAAAAAAAAAAAAAAAAAAAAATTTGTATAGTTTAAATTTTGTTGTATATGGTTTAATGGGACAAAATCCCATAAGGGACATGCTGCGTCATAATATTTTGAATGGAAAATAACATACTGCTTTTGAAAATGCACATTTTTTCTCATAAAGTTTCCCTCTTTTTTTTTTCTTTTTTTTTTCCTTCTGCATGTGTACTAAGTTTAAGACAATCGGCGGATGCTTAAGTAAGTAAAAATGACGTCATATTTAAAAGAAAACGATCAATTTCTTAGATAGAACTAAATATTTCAACACAAATGCGTCTAAAAAACATACATTACAGCAATTTTTACTCTCCGGTACTGAGATTAGAATCTATCTGAAAAATAGTGAATATGGATATGAGAATTTTGAGAAGGTGAAAATCATGCCGGTTAACATTTCACAGGGAAAAAATTCTATGATCGTGTCAAAGTGGTAAAAATTTTGCTGTTTTCATTCCGGGATAGCAAGCATAAGAGCCTCAATTGATAACTTCATCATAATAACTGATCTTTATTATATTTTACTGATTACATATACAATTAAAGTTTAATTTAATAATTTGGACAACTAAATTTTATATAAATAGTATTTTGCTAACTTTAGGTTAGAATAATATTTGTTTGAGAGTTAGACTAGTCAATTTAAGATGCATTTTTTATTGTTACTACTTTTGTAGGTTTATTATAAATCAATGAAACAGTTCCTTCTTAAACATTTTCTTTCGAAATTTGACGGGTTCCACCTCATATATATAATGGATATATATATATATATATATATATATATATATATATATATATATACAGTTGGCAAAAAAATTATTTGTACACTTCATTTTTTTCTAATTATAGTAACATCAAATAAAAGATTTAAGCAAAAAACAGTGTAATACATTAATTTAAGGCATTATAATAATATAAAAGCAAAAACAAAATAAAAAGAATTGATTTTTTGCATTTTTACAAACAAATTTACAAAAATATAATGCAAAAAAGTATTTGTACACCACATTAATGTGCTATAATTAATGAAAATTTAGTTAAATGATACAAATTAATGCTTTGTGTGAGGTCCTTTAGCTTTAATGACTGTTTCTAGACGTTGTGTCATAGATTCCACCAACTTTTTTGTGATGGTTATGTCTATGTTATTCCACGACTCAATAAAAGCTTTTAAACTGTTTTTACCTGATATATTTTTTTCAAATTTGTACATCCAATAGCATCCACAAATTTTCTATTGTATTCAAGTCTGGGGATTGTGGAGGAGTTACCAACAGGGATGTAGTAGAGGGTATACAGAGGTCGGGGGTATACGCCATATACCTTCTGGATTTTTTTTTAAGGAACACTGTATACCCTCTGTTTCTCAAGAAAGCTATAGTATATATACTCTAGGGTATACGCTCTGCCTTGAGCATATACCCTCTGTTTTTTTTTTTTACGACTACACCACTGGTTACCAATCACCTTCAAGCATTGTAGAGTAACCATGTCCTGGTGATCATAGCAGTTGTTTTGAGTCGTTATCTTGTTGAAAGTGAAAAGTTTCCTCTAAGCCTAATTTCCTAGCATTTTCCTAGTTATGCTGCAACACATCAATGTATGTTAAAGCTGTCATTCTAGTCTTGATAAATTCCAAATTTTCTAATCCATTAGAAGCCATACACCCCCAAACCATACCATTTCCCCCACCGTGCTTGATAGTTGGGAGTATATGTTTTGGCGCAGTTTTATTTTTACGCCAAATTTTTCGAATGCTTGGTGGAGAGAAAATTTCAAATTTACTCTCATCAGTAAAAAAAAAACAGTGTTTTCCAAAAATCCATTAGTTTGCTTCTGTATGCCAAAGCAAATTCCAGGTGTTTCCGCCTATTTGTCTCACTGATAAATGGTTTTTCGTTGGGGTTCTTCCTTTTAAATCTCCATTGTGAAGAACATTTCTTATTGTTTGAGGTGTTATTCTGATGTTAGAAGATTTTGCAAGGTCTTTAGCAAATTTTTGAGCTGAACCCATAGGATTTTTAAATCTGTTTTAACAACACTTCATTTTACCCTTATTATTAATTTACTGGGGTGTCCTGGTCTTCGTTTATTTTCGATGCATCCAATTTCTTCATGCGTTCTCACTATGTATCCAACAGTTCTAAATAGTAATATAATAGATTTTCTATTTTTATGAAGCTCAATGATACGATTTCTTATGTCTAGAGGTACCTGTCTAGTTTTAGGTGCCATTCTCAATTACTTCAAGAGCAAATTAAATTAAATGCCAGACAAATATAATATGAAGTTAACAATTATTAACAGCTACTGTATAAATAATCCTTTGAACCATGAACACTATAAATGCAGTGCGTATGTTGCTGTGGAAATGTACAAATACTTCTTTTGCAAAAACCTTTTTTAACTTTTCCAGTTAGAAATTTATGTTACATCTTTGTCGAAATTTTCTGTTTAATTTAAAACGCACAGTGAACATACTGTATTAAAACTATTTTTGTCAAAATGTCTGTTTTTATTTAGTTAAAAATTAAACATATTAGAATGTACAAATAATTATTTTGCCAACTATATATATATGAGTTTTTGTCAATGCCAGTTTTTCTACTGAGTTTTCGTTATTTATATATGTAAATCCTATTATAAAATTACTCTGATTTGTGCTTTTTTTTCAGATAATATTTCAAAAAGTAATTTATGAAAGATTTATTGAAGACAAATTGCAGCAATATGTAGATCTGTGCTCTGTTAGTAATGTAAGTTCTTTTGTTATTCATTGTCTCTTTAAATTTTAAAGGATTTTGAATATTTCAAGGCACTTTTAAATTCATTATTCATACTGTTTTTTTTTGTTTTTTTTTTTAACTTGTTCTCCTATATATATATATATATATATATATATATATATATATGTATATATATATATGTATATATATATATATATGTATATGTATATATATGTATATGTATATATATGTATATGTATATATATGTATATGTATGTATATGTATATGTATGTATCAGTGTTCGAAATTAACGATCGTTAGTCGTCAAATACGACTAAATTATTGTATTTGACGACTACAAAATTATTTCTGGTCGTCAAATTTGACGCCTAGCTTTTTTAAATTTAACTTTGAAAGCTCCCGGTTCGTACTTTTTTTTTTTTCTGCCGCCGATGGTACTTCCAAAATCGAGCACCTGCTTTTGAAAAGAGAGAGAAGGGGGTGGGGGTAAGTGACGCGTGGTAAGTATTTCTTTAATAGTAATCCCCACCAGTACTATTCTATAGTCCACCACAGACTAGTATAAAGAAGGTTCTATTATCTGTGGTAATCCCCTTACACTTGTCAGTCACAGTAAGGTGGCTCCAGGGAGTGACCAATTACTGATAAAACTGATCTTGGAGGTTACATCCCAAAAATTCTTGCACCTTACCTGGACCTGTTGTTCAAAAGTTTGGTAGCTGTGTTAAAATTTCGAATAAGTGGAGTGTCATTTTCTTAAAGTGTAAGGCGAACACGTGCATAATGGCGAAACGGAATATATCTTCCTATTTTACGATCGCATGTTCGTCTAATACAAAACGTTTAAAACCCAATGATGAAGAAAAAGAAGTTAAAGAAGCGAATGATGAAAACAAAGAAAAAATTGTAAATCTGCTCGAAAAGTTGTAAATAGTGCAACTTTTTTGAAATGGCAAAAAGAAAATCCCTGGCTCATACAAGAGCAAAATTTGATGGTATGCACTCTGTGCAAAGAGTTTGCTAAAGCTGAAGATACCAACTTCGTGAATGGATGTTCAGCTCTACGATATGAGACAGTAAGTAATCTTTTTCTGACAATGATTTTATTTCTTTTCTTACTAATTTATTTTTATTTACTTAAGTTTGAAAAAAAAAAAGAAAAGAAAAGAAAAGAAAATACAATTGTCTTTTGGTTGACTTTTTGGAATTATAAAATCAATATTTTTATTTCTCGCTTCTATTAAATTAAAATTAAACAGATTTTGTACAAAAACTTATTTGAAAATATTATGTAGCAAAACAAGCAGTTATTTTGCTTGCTTTATCATCGATAATGCGGAAATGAATCATTAAGTATTTATTTCAAATTAGCTTTCTGCATTCTCAAATAGATCCTCAAACCGCATAAATCCATCTCCCCCCCCCCCCCCACACACACACACAAAAAAAAAAAAAAAAAAAAAAAAAAAAAAGAAAGAAAGAAAGAAAGAAAAAAAAATCATTTCCACTTCTTTTATTTTTAAAAGGATAATAAATATATATTTGGATTGAAATCTGAATAATAGCTCTTACAGCCGGAATAAATAACTGTAATAATTATAAAATAAACAACTTCTAAAGCATTAGAAGTTGTTATAAACAATCTCTGAACTAAACAGTTCTCTTTCAAAGCTGACCTTTGATCCGAAAGAACGCAGCTGTTAGCAAGCAGCCGCAAACTGAAAGAGTATTTATTTATTTATTCTTTTGTTTCGGTAAGCGGAAATATTTTGAAAAATATCGTGCAAAAATATATGTAAAGCAGTTTTAAACTTTCTTATAAATGTAATTAAAAGAAAAAAAATACTTTGAAATGAGCTATAGTATTTTCAGTTAATAACAGAGATGCATTGTAATGGGTATACGGATGCAGAACATATGGCCTGAAATAATATACGAACATTTATGCAGTGGTCGGTTTTCTTATCTCCACTTTTCCCGTTCGCGGGGGAAAAAAAAAAAAAAGGAGTGCCGATTCTTTCTTTTTCATTATTCATATTTTTTGGCAAAAGCTGGATGAATACTAATAAAAAAAAAAATCTTTAATTTTCAATTTTTTCATGTGGAAGTTACCCGTTAAATATTTACCTCAAATAAATAAATATATTTGTCCCATATTTTTCTTAAACTTTTACTATAAAAAATGTTGATATAAAAAAAAAAATACAGGTTTTATTTAAATTATTTTTTTAACATTTTAGAGTGATAGTTAGATCGTTAATATGATCACTTAGAATTTTTTAACGTTCCTTATGGTTTTATTTTAGCTAATTAACCAAAGTAAAAGTAAATATTAAAATTTTGGTGGCTAAAAGGAATTAAATGTGGCTGAATCTGGGGCCAAAGAAAAACACATAATCTCAGAAATACCTCTATATATTGTTTTATTTAAAGTTTTAAAAATTTAAATCATTTTCTAAAATGACAGTCAAACAGCTTTATTTGTATTGTCTTTAAATTAAAAAAAAAAAAAAATTCTAAGCCATAATTTAAAATTTCATAACTGTTATTTTGATTACCATATCAACTTGAATGTATTTTGTACTTTTTTGGTAAGAAAATAGGGAGTGCAATAAATAGTAAATATAGTTATTAATTTTCATTAATTTAAATTTGAGTATTTTCATCTTTTTAAAATTTAATAAGTTAAACAATATTTAATAGCGAACTAAGCATTTTTGTTTTTTTTCTTTAAAAAAAAGAAAAAAAAAAAGTAATGCTTTTTGTTCAGTAAAAAGTTGAGATTGAGACACATGTTTGGATTTTGAGGAAAGCTCATTCATCATATCTGAATGTAATCTTCTCTGTTACAAGTAATAACTTAAACATATTGCAAACAGAAAGACATGATCTTTCCTGAGAGTATGATTTTATGTTAATATTATGTCTTTAACTAGATACTCATCTAGATATATATATATATATTTTTTTTTTTTTTTTTGGT